>JAEUWL010000503.1:0-100224 GCA_018524415.1 Podaxis rugospora
TGTTATGTAGTGTTGAAATTAGTTTTGTGCTTAAAAAGTCCAAAACTCTCCCCCCGTGCCGAAGGCACGGCTAGGCCTGCCTAGTTCAAACCCATTGCGACATACTGATTATGTCAGCAGACCAACCCTCGTCTGGCTTTCTCATATTTTATTCCATTCTATCATAAGGCAAATGAGCTCCTGGAATGACTATCAGACGCTTGAATCGGGAAAACAGTTGAGATATAGGTACCCAAAAATTCTAAAGCCTTGCTACAACAAATCGAGTTTGAAACCAATAGTCATGTGACCGTAGTCACCCTTGGGCTTGATTGATTGGCCCTGACGGGAACTTGAACTGAAGCTAAGCATTGTCCTCACCCTTCCAAATGCCGCTCAGCTCGTCCTTGCTGTCTCATCGCCGGGGCTGACTTCTTTGCGAATGCCGTCCATGTTCCTCTTAAAGCGGGATTTGACGACACCACCTGGCACTGTGCCACTGAGGCTGTGCTCAATGGCCATTCGCCTGCTCCTGTATAGTGTAGACATGTCCACAGCTCTCCTTTGAACCCGTCCCTCCTCTTCTTCCCTCTCTCCTCAATAGCCCCTTGACCGTATTTTTTAGAGGTGTCTCAATCCGAAGATATGATGCAACCTTGGTTAGAAACTGGGCTCATTATCCTTATTATAGGTGCGTCCTGAGCTCACGCTTCCTGCTAACCATGCACTTAGTCCGTTCTAGTTATTGGCCCCCTTACCGTGATACTAATCGCCTACTTCTTGCGCAATGCCATCTCGCAACTCCTTGAGCGCCATGACGCGACAGCCGTTCGCAGTCCCTCCCAAGGAGCTAGACCAAGATGGGTGCCGCCGCCTCAAGTTGCAGTACCCCCATTAGCTCATTACCGTCAAATTTTTCGACACACGGCAAGTCTTTTCACTACGGCGAAACATCTTGTGTAGACTGACCTTCCACCATTTTAGGTGGTTTCAATGGGAACTACGACCGGTCCCGGCATAATTTTGGACAGGATATATCCCCTCACGGAGTTTCCCGCATACCCTTCTGGATCGTCCAACCACCGCGTGGACCAGATGCGGCACACTACAAGTGTGGCACACATAGTCTAGCGAACACGTCAAACTCCAAAAAACGACCTTTGCAACCCCCGGTTCCATTCGTTCCCCGTCACCCTCCATCCTCATAACGCTTCGTCCTATACTCCATCCTCATAACGCTTCGTCCTATACTCCACCGGCCCGCCGCTGTCATCTTCCAAGGAAGCACTGACAGGTCATCAGAGATGACCTGCGAGCCTGGCGCATGTGCTCACGACCACGAATGAATGTTGCATCCGTTAGGGGCTAAACCCAGGCAATTGCCAAGGCAAGCTCGAAGTTTTGCCTTAGAAGTATAGTTGTTGCAATGGCGGAGAATGAAGATGTTGCTTCCCTTCGCGTTTTCTATACGTCGCATTCTTATACCCCTCAAGTCTTTTCCACGCACTCCCTCGGATCTTTTGTTCGAATAGCATCTGTCCGTCTATGCGAGTCATGTAGCATTATCGATCGATACACCATTCCTACTGCTTCGCACCTCCTTTAATGCAGACTAATGGCATGTCCCTTGGCATTCCAGCACAACGCCAATCTCCTGTATTTACATGTCAAAATATCAACAAACCTTATCTACGAACCAGATATCTTGAATATCATATCTCTTAATATTCGAGAGATATCATACATATCACTAAAAATATAAGAAGTTGAGGAAGTCAACATATCACCCGAATATATTTACTGTCTCTGCTGATTATATTAACAGCCCATAATGGAATTGTTATTGTGTTACATGTGATGTGAATGATAGGTAAGAAATATTGTTAGGAGACACACGGAAAAACAATGTATTGTGCCGCGTATCTCCCATCAAGCTATCTTATACCTGATTCTAAACTAACGTTCGCTAATATTTCGACATGTAAGTACAGGATATCTGCATGTCTTATATTGTTGCGCACCAGCAGTAAGATGCCCTTTGGTAGCTCATGCGACACACGCGTTCAGGGCTGTTCAGGGTATCAACTGGATGAAATCAATTTTACGGCCAATGAAGATGTTTCCTGAGAGTCACAACGTCAGTACTTGGTAGTCCGATCGATCAACTGACACAACCAACGATCGGAACCGCAAAGATCAGGTCTTCTCTTTTTTTTTTTTTTGGCTTCGCCAATTACAATACGTGTAGTAACGACCTTCAATCCTTCTTCTAACTCTTCCCCAACTCCTGACCTGTTATGTGGACTTTTTTCGGGCCTAGAATCATCCGACTCTTTTCCTCTTGCAATATAAAAGCATGAACTCTCTCGCCTTGGGGATAACCCAACAGAGAAGATACAACTTCTGAACTGACCACAATGAAAGGACTCGCATACGCTTTCGCACTCTTCGCTGCACAGCTTGTTACCGCCCATTGTATGATTCTTGCCGATTTCAAGCGTTCTGGCACTAAACAAGGATATAACTAATCTCAATACCCAGACACATTCCCCGACCTCATCGTGAACAACACTGTGACTGCGGACTGGCAATACGTCCGGATCACCGAGAATCATTACTCTAATGGTCCTGTCCGTCATTTCCTCTTAAGTTCTGAGGGCATTTTTAAACATGATTGCTTATAGGTGACGGACGTTACGAGCCAGGCAATCCGCTGTTATGAACTTGACTCTAATTCCGCTAGTCAGGCTGGAATCGCGACGGTCGTTGCCGGCTCGACAGTAGGCTTCAAAGCTGACAATACCATGGGTCACCCTGGCGTAAGTTCCTCACTGTCCAATACGCGCAGCTTACCAAGTGGAGCGTATCTCTAGTATTTCTCTGCCTACATGACCCCCGCAAGCCCAGCCGCCAACTCCAATGAAGCCGGTCTCGGAAAGACCTGGTACGCGCATCATATGCACGGGATAGTGGTATTCAGCTCATGCAGGATCCCTTGGTAGGTTCAAAATCTGGGAATGGTCTCCCAAGTGGAGCGCAAGCACTGGTCTTGTCTTCGACTCCTTGAGTAAGAACAGCGATTTCACTGACTAGTCTGACTATGTATCCTTATTCGCTGGACAGACATCGACAGATTCACTTTTACCATTCCCAAGAACGTTCCTAGCGGGTGAGATCTATACGGCCAATATAGGTTAAACTTAGAAGCTAATAGCCCTTGGACATCGCTAACAGCCAATATCTCCTCCGCGGTGAACAGATCGCTCTTCACGTCGCATCAACCACTGGTGGTGCTCAGTTCTACATCGGTTGCGCTCAGATCAACGTCGTAAACGGTGGAAGTGGAAGCCCTGGCCCTCTCGTCTCCTTCCCTGGTGCGTTGCTTCCATCTTTCTTTGGCGGACCTGAACATATTCTGTGCATAACCAGGTGCTTATTCCGCGACTGACCCCGGTATCCTCATTAGTAAGTCGGAATCACTTCTGCGTTGTCAATAATACAGACCTGTCGTGCAGACATTTACAACTTGCCTGCTGGATTCTCTGGCTATAGCGCCCGTGAGTACTCTGTTGCATAAGCTCGTTCTTCTCCTTAATGTGATCCCATAGCCGGGCCGGCGGTCTGGTCGGGTTGAAGAGACGGAGAAATATCTTGACCTGGTTTTTAACTACCTTGCATGTCAATGTTATGTATATTGACGAATCATAACCCTCGCTTCCGCCGTTATGACAACGAGACCTGTCAAGAACCACGCAAGACGTTTTTCAGACCTGTACCACATTCACAAAACCAAATGCCCCGGACGGTTGATTTTCGGCCATTGTGGAGAAGCCGACTGCCGTCCTGAATGATCATCGATCGCAATGTGAAACCACGATCTCTATTCCACAAAAAGTATTGATTGGTGTAACATACGGTGACCACCAAGGGGAAGGCATCTGGCGGCTCGCTTGTGCTACATTCCATTATCCCGTGTCTTCAGCAAATCTCTTGGCTCACCCCGACTAGGACCAGCTCTGGGGTATCCAGTGCTTTAGTGAAGATAAGTCCCTCCGAATACTCGCTAACGATATCACTGGAAACGAGTATAAATTAAGTATCTCAGCCCTCCCACAACCAAGCTTTATTAACCTCAAGTGCGAGGCTTTTTAGCTCCTTGGTGCCCAGCTTGTTGGTGCTCATTTCGTTAACTTCAAGTCCTTAAAGTTACAAAGATACATATATATATGTATTAGACAACTTCCCACAGACCATCTACAATGGCATTACATCTGCAGAGTGGCAATGCGTTCGTATGACAGTTACTACAGCCAAGAACCCCTGCTTCTCGTTCTGGAGTGAATTAATAAACCAGAACAAGCAGGAAAGCCCTGTGTGTCACTGATATCGACAGCCAACCTCTTTGTTGCCACGAGCTTGACTTCACTATTGCCAGTTCCAGTGGTATTTTGTCCGTCACTGCTGGATCCCGCATCGGCTTAAGTCGAATGCAATCATGGGCCACCCTGGCGTGAGTCCTGGAATACTTTACTTCAGTAGTTAACCCAAAACCATTTACCAGTACTTCTCGGCTTATCTGAGCACAGCCCACCCGGCCAACCTCAATACAGCAGGAACCAGTAAGACATGGTATAGCCAATCCATTCACTTAAGCATCGGCGCAGCCAGCCATTATTAACACAGGTTCAATGTATGGGAATGGGCACCCAGCACGGACTTCGTGTTCGACTCTTTGAGTGAGATTCTAGCTGTTCATTGTTCTGTGAGAGTGAGGTTCACTTCCGATCTCAGACATCACTGGATTCAACACCACAATACCTAGGTCTTTGCATAACGGGTGGGTGAAATATTCTGTACAGCGAATGATCGCTAACATCTCAGGCAATAGCTGCTCCGAGGTTAGACCAGTGCGGAAATAGCCCCGCTATTACTGACGAAGTTTCTTGGACACAAGTGGAGCAATTACCCTCCATCTTGCTGGTTCTGAAGGTGGAACCCAGGTAAGTAGCTTGTGGATCTATTGAACATAGTACCGAGAAAACGGTGGCTGTCATGACATTAATTCTATGTTGCTTGTGCGCAAGTCAAAGTCAGTGGTGGCGGCACTCTCGCCCCTTGGTCTCCATCCCAGGTTAGTCCAGTCCGATACATTTCTATCTTGTCCTCACAAGGATTTGAGCTATCCAGATGTTTACAAGACAACCGACCCCGCCATTTTACTCAGTAAGATATCCTGTTTACTTCCCTGTGTAGGTGTGTCAAACTTGGTCGTTTTCGTATACATACTGGCAAGACTCTGCCACGTTCCCTGGATGCAAATCTCGTTAGTCCCGTTATGAGAATCCTGATCCGAATTGTGACTTACTTCTCTTCTGGCTGGTCCTGCTGTCTGGAGTGGTTGACGGACAGACACGGATAAGTAACCATTGTCTTGACAAATTGCGGAGAGTGCCACGTATTCCTATATGAACAGTTGTCTTCCTCGTTACTTGATAAATTATCAGTGTATGGAGTTGAAATAGTTGTTGCTTTGTAATCACTTGAATTCAACTCAATCCCTCAGCCGATTACTGTCCAGATGCCCAAAACCTGGTAACCGGCTCAACGGGTTGCCTTGGCCTTGGAGCGGCTCATCCTTCACACTAGGCTACCACATCATTGCTTGGGCCTCCCTTTCTCTTCGTGCTATTAGATAACTGCAGTGTAAGCTTTGTCATACGTCCCGAGGTCATGCACACCTAGGGCATCTCCTACCTACGTTGAGCAGTTATATTTAGACACTGGAATCAAATACCTACTCTTTCAAACATTATTAGTACATTCTTTGTTTCCCTTGTATCCGCTTTTACCCTTTACCCCAACCTTTAAGGCAATGCATAGTTTCGTTGCGGTCCATTGTTTAGGCGCCAATTAGGTGCTGTTAGCTCGGCATCTGCCGCTCATGCACGGCACAGTAGCCTATGACCAACTTCGGCATCCAATAATGGATTTCTCCGCAAAGCCTGTGTTGTGTTGGCAATGCACTGCCCCAATGCGACATACCCACGTTTTCAATGATGAATCTCTCCGTCCTGTGTGTTCAATGGCAAGGAAAATTAGTACACAAAGACAAGTTGCTCTGGACCTCGGATCGTCCCCTGAACTTTTTTTTTTTTCATTCTCGCTTTGAGGACGGCGAAGAGCTAAACTTCCAGGTCACTCCCTTCGCTCGCGAGCTAATTATAAGAAGGGAAGTGTGCCGCCTGTTATAATTTGGAGCCGCAACTCAACTTGAACCGGAACATGTATCTGCCTATGTGGACCCAAGTGCAGTCTCAAGGGACCCTAAGTAGTCCAGCACAAACGGCTTCTGGGGTCGACGCCTACATTGGCGAGCACATCTCAGGACGTTCGTCTGGTAGTCCACTTCAAATTGCCAATGTTGTGCTGATTTGGCTTGGTCTTGATGTACAACAGCGTTTCTTGTCCTATTCATGCTCTTTTTCTATTTCATTGCGCTATGGGACAAATGGTCCCAATTAAAAGCTGAGGAGAACAGGAGACTTCAAGGCACGCAAACAACGCCTCTTCAGGATTCGACGATGCTCATCAACGGTCTACAGCTCTGGAACACCAGCGAGCCGCTCGTACTTCCTATGGGACACTCTTGAATACTCCGAACCCTGGTCCCTCCGTCAGGGAAACGCGTCCTTCCTCGCACCATGAGGCCGTCCGCTCACGCGAAGATTTCCATTCGTCTCTGCAAATTTCACCGTTGTAAGGTGTCTACACAGCCAAAATGCCAAGTCCACTTCGGCCCCTACAAGTCAGGGCTTAATTGGACACATGATTATATACCTCACGTAAACCGTTATATTCCCCTGCCTAACGCCACCCGTTTCGTGCCCTATTTCCCCCAGAAATCGTGCTTTGTATTTAACCTCGGTTGCGGTTCCCTTGTATATCCTGCCATGTGTTGGACGCGCACTTTCTCGACCAATCTTTGCCATTCTATTACGATCCGCTCTACTACTTGATGATAAGAGAACGCCGGATCAATCGCCCCGCAAAGTATATCGATTGCATCACCATCAGCCAAACGACACCCGTACCCGATCTCCCAGTGAGTGAACTTCTGCAACTCAATAAAACAGAATGTTAATGATGTAATGTTTTCCAGCCTCGCCTTCCGCGCCAGTATTGCTGGTCGTTGGCAACCTAGTTTGATTGGCCGATCGCCTCGACCCTATGGCAAATCTGGTTTCTAGTTACGCTGGTGTTGGTCATGCTGATGTGCTTGCTCCTCCTGATCCTCTCGTAGCTCTGAATCAACCACACTGACTCCCATCGTGATTCCGGGAGGGCTGACTGCTAGGTATATTTCCGAATCCTCAATTTGCACCTGTGCCTTCGTTTCTTCCAACTCTACATCCCAAACCCGGAGTGGGACTCTTGCTCACGCTCATGCTACCCATGCCCCCTTCCCGCCCCGATGAAGAAAATTTCAGACCATCGTCACATCTAGTCACTCCCTCTTCCTAGTAGTTGTCCTTTACATTTTAAATCAGAATCTCTAGTCTTGTCGTGGCGAAGCTTCAGGCTATCTTGGAGAGTGTGGATAGGAGTGGTAACATCGGGCTCGCACCCACTCCTTTTGCTCTTATTTTCCCTGTATATGCACCAGAACTTGCTTTCTCGAATACTGGAGGTAGTAACCTATATGACTACATCCCAGGTACTCAAGATAATTGCTCTGTGTCCATGACGAACCACTGTTGTCAGCTCTGTTGTAGTAATAATAGAGAGTCGATCCAATCGGGTCGAAGGCAAATGTTATACATAATAGCCATACTGTCACAAACCTGTGCCCACATCCATCCATGAATCTCGTAAGCCCGAATATTGCCCACATTAATACCTTGCGGACCCACCTCGCTAGGTGATGCGAGAGAGGGGAATGATACAGAACAACCGCTCTTGTTGCTCAATGATAGCTTTGAGCGTTTCAAACACCGAGACACTACAAACCAGTCACACGATACCTTGAGATCGACTTTCTCAGTCAATCAATATTACAACAGCCACAAATTTCAGCCTCAGACTGTCTTCCCCGAATGCTCACTAGCACCATTGTCTTGGGCGCTGCCCGTTTTGGCGACATTTATATGACGCCCAGGGACTGCACATCGCTAATATCCGCCGAGCTGTGTTCCTCGAGGGCTCCACTGCTGTTGATGAGTGGAATGAATATCGTCTTCTTGTCCACTCTGCTGTACCTTTTGTATTGCACTCTTTCGTCCGCTCAGGTCTAACATTCCATTCATGAATCCAACATAGCCACAAAATATCGTGCACAAGCGTCCGAGCATCAAGGGATGACCTTGCATTAGACCCTGCAAAAGTCGAAATATAAGGACGGCGACTTGAATTCATGACCAACTCCACCAGCACAACCACTAGTTCGATCGTCCCTTCTAATGTACCATGCCCCCTACTCTCGACGTGGAGCCCGCGGCGCAAGATGGAAGAATGGAGGAGTGGAGGAATGACATGATCTGCCTCATTCTCCTCGTCCTCACCTTCCTCCTCCAAGGGATAGCCGTAGTTCTGCTTGCGGGAGTCGGATCCTGCACGAGCTCAGCAAAACCAACAAATCTACGTTCTACGCGTTCTACCTCATGTACATTCTGGTGATGCTGTTTGTGTATCAGTTCGCGTGAATGCACGATCAGCCCTTCAAGGCTCAAATAGACCTTCTGGCCCACTTCGAATTCTCCAGCTCCACCACTGGCAGGAAGTATTCCGTCTGTATGTGCGTGGAACAACTGGTTGATTTTGAAAGAGTTCTCATTCACGTTCCTGTCAACGCAGTCGCAATCCACGAAGCCATATCTTCCACACATGCAATGAAGTTGACACACGCGGTTCCAGTCAACCCATAAACTAACGCAGAAAGAACCAAATAGGGCGGAGATTGCTTGAAAACCCCACATCGAAATGCCTGGAATGTTAAACTTCCAGTTGTCCATCGACTGACTCGCTCCAATTCCAACACCCCGACCCCTGCCCTTGGGTAACGCAATTTCTGGTTACTCGCATTGGAGAGTCATAATTAACATCATCGTCGCCCGGCACTTTAAGTGATGGACGGCTGGCCCCGTTTGTGTATGAACATTTCTCAACTCCGGCTAGGGCCCCAAATCTTTGGGAACTAGGACCCAGGAGACGACGTATGGTCCTCTGAGGGTTCGCAATAAAGCTCGAAGGAGTCTAATCGTCGCGAGCATTCCAAACCTCCCGTTGCATCCCTAGGCACCCGAATGTCCTTGAACCGCGAGGATCAATTCCGTCAGATAGAGGACATCATACGTGCAGGTAGTTAACGAGGACAGTTTGCTTTACTAAGTTCACCGGCAAGTTATAGATCCTTTAACGGGTGACTAAGGTCACGCTACGAAGTGAGAAGAAATGTACCAAACATTCTGAAATAAAGTCTTATTAGTAGCCTCCATTAGGGTAGGCGCGAACGGCCGCCCAGCCCATATTGATTATTAGAAAATGCAACTAGAAAACGTGTACACTGTTCATGGCGCAGCTAGAAATTAATAAGGAGAGGAGTGTGGCTGTGATGCGGATATAAAGGAGCGACATAGTATCTATACTGGAAGTCCGTAAATGGGCCGAATTCAGATAGTGGCGACATAAGGGAAGAAAAATAAGGAAGCGAAAAGTCTATACCAACAAGTCCACATGAAGAGGAAAACTTTCCAAGAGGATACGAGAATACACGGTGTGATAGTGGGTAAACTTGACTCAAGTTCAAAATTTGTTGTCCAACTTCAGCGTCAGAACCAAAACGCAGCAATTTGGAAGGTAAAGTGAACAGACGTGAGGGTCATTCATACGCTATTCACAGGCAACTCCATGGGGCAGTTCGCGTCAGTAACCTGAGTTGACACGGTTCGGGTCCCGGGCAATCCAAGAATATCAAGGTCAAGTACAAGTCGGAATTTTACCGCTGTTGGAACACTCCAATCAGCCTCAAGCTATAATCTTGATCAAGATGAAACCTACAGGGACGATCTCCAGTAGGATAGTTGAGTTTATTTCTGCATCCGTTGTACCAGTTTGTCCCTTCAACAGACGATCAGTTACAAGGCAACGCCGACGAACGTCAGAGAAAGTGGCCTACATGTTTGGTCGGAAGAGTTTGTAGCAAAGTACGTGAAATTCAGAGGCAAGAGAATATGAGGGAATTCCTTCGGCGGTACCGTCGTCTTTTTGAAAAGGTCACCCTGGCCTACTTGGCGTCCCGTATCGAGATCAAAGACAGATGCCCGCATGTGTTTGAATGTGATCGGTACAAAGTTGTCATCCGTGTCCAGTTGTAATGAGGCGAAGGCTGGGAAGGAGAAGTTTGCAGGAGCCCTCGAGAAGCCATACGGTACTGCATTTGCCCACGACCCTGTTGCGTTGACGAGTGGAGTTTTACTGCTGAAAGCAAAGCTCGGCACTCGTGGAATACAGAACGCCAGAACAAGCGCAATCCTACATGTTCCCAGGTAAACAGTCTTCATTCAACCGGCAGTCGCGAGATAGAGGGAAGGGATACGTACACAACGACGAGGCCGAACATGAACCACACGAAAACTTTCCTTGTGCAATGGGATCCACACATTCCTGTTTCCCCCCGATTCCACTGCTTCCATTTCTCCTTCCTTGACTCTTTCTTCTTCTCTCGCCTCCCGGCCTTGGTCATATCGCGCAGCTCAGACTTTGCCCACTCTGGTCCAAGAGCAGGGACTGTGACCATCTCAACTGGCGCCGTATTCGCGGAGTCAAGTTCCTTTGACGGCGTTGTGGGCTCTATTGGATGATACCTATCCTCAAGATAAGTCCCCAGACGGAGCAAGTTATTCTAAACACAATTCTTACCCCCCTGAGTTCGTCGAGTTGGGCACAAAGGCGGCACTATATCTCGGTCCTGCATTATTGAAGTCAGCATAAACATCCCAAGCCTCCTCTTCCTCCTCATCCCTTCCGCCCTTCAGCGGCTCCTCCCTTCCGGGGTAAAACGAATTCGAGTTGTATCCAGCAGTAACACCACGCCCGGCTAGTCGATCCATTGACGCTCGACTGGGTTCGGGGTTATAGAATGACGAAGCATCATCCCGACCTATCCGCCCCGCTGCGGTATGATGGGACGGAAAGTCCTGATTCAAAGCGTCCATAGAGCCTTTTCTGCCTCTATAGAAGGAAGATACTGTGGATTTGCGGTCTGCATCCATTGTAAGAGGTGGTCGCTAGTAGAGATGGACACAAGGTACCGTGGGACCCAGTCAAGTGATGATTGCCAAGCCACACCACGTGTTTCTTCCCGATCAGGGGCTGAGACTCACAATCTCGACTGTTCTTGGGAAAAGCCTCGAAAAGCACTCTATTGGGTCAGGTTATGTCATCGCAAAAAGTATTACATTTCAAATTCACTTCAGTGAAAAGATGGAAGCCATAAAGCCAGAGCACCGCGAGCGGTAGCTAACTGTGATGGAGAGAATGTAAGTATGGGGGCGAATAAAAGCATAGGCACATGCTCTCAGCTATGGCCTTCCCTGCCGGACACTTAGTGCAAGCACAACACCATGTTTTATCAATCTTGCTCTAGTCAGGCATGTGCTTTCGAAGAAGCTCCCAGGCCTGCAAGTCATGAGACTAGTGCTCGAACACCCCAAAAGAAGCAGCGTAGTAGTGCGGGACTTGGCACAACCATGGACGAAGAGCAACGGGATGGCTGAAGGCACTGAGCTCCTTTTGTGTACATAGTGTATGTTCAAAGCACCAAAACCCCCGACCTCGATATCACGCGTGAATTGCAGTAACTCTTCTTTGAGCTCAGCTTCGTGCTTTCTCCAGTCATATCCATCCTTCCAATAGGCGATTAAGCGCTGCATATCCTCCAATGGGGCACGATAATCACGTCCTGTATTCTCCAACTCATCGGGGAATCTCGTTAGCTCAAGTCGTTTCTTGAGGAGAGCTATGTCCTCATCAGGGACCGCGATTTTGAAGGGCGTTCTGTCGACATTGAGGACGTGGGAGGCAAGGAATATCAACTAAGTGAGAACACTCCTATTGTCTTGCATATATATATGCCGGCTTCAGAAGCGATGAGTAAATACAAGTAATGGTCCCACGGGGAGCTATAGCAGCGTTTCCATGATTCTGTGCAAGGGAAAAGGATGTCGGTCGAGTGCCGTCTCCCTGGTGCATCGTAGCAGGGAGAGCCAAGTCAAGGTCCAGTACAAGGCTACTAGGTGATATAAGTACGCAGACCTCACTTACGTCTTATGTCTTATGGACACACCCAAAGCCGAGACGAATCCCAAGGGAGGAAGCCATGTCATGATAAATTTCACATACATACCTACGGACATAATTTATGGCTTGAATCCATTATGAGAATTAACAACTCCGAACGCTGGCCCATCATTCCCGAACATCTTCCTCAAGTCGGCAACCAAAGCCTCAGGACGCTCATATGCAGGAAAGTGCCCTCCACTGTCATGTTCGGATTCGAACACAACATTAGAGGTCTTCGACCAACTACAAATACGTTCGATAAGTTTGCGGTATGTTATGAATTGATCACGTACTAATGCGGTAGTTTTATGACCTCTTTTGGGAAAAAGGAGTGACCTGTCGGAATCTTGACAGGAGCGGGCTTGGTGAAGGATATCGAACCAGATTTCTTGAATTCGTAGTAAATCCTAACGGAAGCGGCGGGCCCTGACCGGGAGAACCAATAAATCGAAATCCATGTTAGGACTAAAGGCGAAAACATCAGCAACCGAATAGATTCTCGCCAAAGTAACCGACCTTCATCGTCTGTCCAAGGGTATTCGTCTGACCAATTCACGAGTTTCTCATAGATCCAGCCAAGGAGACCAGCAGGAGAGTCAGCGAGACTATAGCCGAGCGTCTGTGGTTGAGTCGACTGTTCCTCAAAGTAACCTTGCCCTTCTTTTTGGAACCATTTGGTTCTCTCAAAGCCAGCTTTTTCCGCAGGTGTGAGGGGTGTCAAAAGATACCGTAAGAGCACCATTGGGCGGTACCACGGATGGGGAGCTGTTGCCCTTAACATATGGTTAGCATATCGTCCATACAGCAGGGACTTCGGCACATACAAAGGCATACTGGAATGCCAGGCCTTGTTGTGTTTTTTGCCATACGCAAGAGCAATGCGCTGGTTGATCTAATACGACCAGGTCAAACAATTGATGCGACAGAACCAAAAAAAGGAACGCACGAAAGCTCCCCAGTCGTGTCCTTGAATCACTGTATCAAGGAGCTGTCAGTATCGTATACTCTGAGACCCGTAAACAAGCCTCACCATATTCGTTGTATCCAAGTGCAAGCATCAGCTTGTGCGACACCTGATCCCCTTGAGCATAAACACATGAACCAAGGACATGGGAGAACATAGAACACACCTCCGCATACTGAGCAATAGCGAACCCTTTCTTCTTCGGTGCCTCCGAGAATCCAAACCCTGGCAGGCTAATAGCCACGACATGGAAGCTAGGGTGATCGCGCGCATCCTTGACCAAAAGTGGCAGAATCTTCCTGACTTCAAGAAAGTTCCCAGGCCCTACATGCAACTAGTCAGATACTTTCAACTCAAGCAAAATGAAATGACTCACACCCATGAGCAAACAGCAAGGGAATGGCCTCGGACACGGAACTCCTCTTGTGTACATAGTGCACATTCAAAGTCCCAAAGCCATCGACCTCGATGTCGCGCGTGAACTGGGGCAGCTCTTCGTTGAGCTGCGCTTCATGCTTTCTCCAGTCATATTCATCCCTCCAATATGCAACCAGACGTTGGATATCCTTCAATGGGACACCGTAATCGCGCCCCGCCTCTTCCAACTCATCGGGAAATCTCGACAACTCGAGTTTCTTCTTCAGAAGAGTGATGTCCTCATCGCGGACAGCGATTTTGAAAGGCGCCTCCACCGACATGGCGATAGTTATGAAGGAACCAAGAGCAATTGCAGGGTGAGAAATTGAGTGAAAATTTGTGCTTTCATAAATACCATGTTGCGCTCAGGTTCGCGGCTGTGATGTATCCATTGTGCTGGTGGACGATGGGCGCTGAAGTAAAGGTGACGATACAACGTAATGTCATTCGGTTAAGAGATTCTGTTGAACCGTCCACGTTTCGACGTTTCGTGGATGACATAAAAAGGATGTCAGCATATCGATAAGTCCCGAAAGCGCGAATGGGGCCATAGCAAGGCTGGCTGCTCGAAAGGGAGCATGAATTTTGAATACCTGCCAAGTGTATTGTGAATTGAATAAATTCCCATGTGTGGAAGCATTGCCCTTGTTAAGACTTTTTCACGATTGGATCTGTTTATAATCTATATCTACCGCAACCTGTTTTCTGCCATAACGTATAACGTTCTCCGAGTACAAAGCCGGCTTTTGTGTCGGAATCCTCTCTTATAACAGCTTATAACCACACTCCATCCATACACCACTGCCCGAACCAGGAACAAAGCGGTCAAAAACCAATCATGGGCTCACAAAGAAAGGAAATAATGTTCAGCACTTATGACATCACAGAGAGAGAATGAGTGGTCTCAGGAGTCTTTTGGGGATATCGTTGAGAAAAAGATCTATAAGGGGTGGTGAAGCTAGTGGTTCATGAGCCATAACTGTCATAACATAGTGGAGCATAGAGTTGTTTATCTCCGTTGTGTTTTATACTGTATAAACGGACTTACAGTGTCATGGATTGTAGTAGAATTGGAATCGGTTGTGTTCAGACTCGTCTGCAGTGTTTTTGCCCGGTTGTTGATCGTCATTGCATCCTTTTCTGACGTTAACAAGGGGGGTCTGCTGGGAAGGATTCAATAAAAATAGGTGTGCTTGATAGATCTTCGCCACGATGTTCACACGGAGCTTCGAACTTCAGGAGTATGAAAGTGAGGTTGCCGAACCAGAAAAAATGCATTCGATTCTTCAGTTAACTGGACAATTTGAAAAAAAGTAAATTGTTTTCGAGAGATTAGAGAGAGAAGAAAGCAATGACCAAGACGTGCTCGTAGCCAACCTCCTGGCCTCAGATGATCCAAAGTCAGGAACGTCTCAAGTCCCACAACGGACTCAATACACTTCTCAAAGTTCATACGCAACAGAGCCATGCACAATCAGATTCCATAGATCTGGCTATACTCTTTTCCAAAAACATTCGGAAATGATTGCCTTTCCTTCAACGCATGGGAGATCCTCGAGGAAGATAAAAGAAGTGAGACGCCATCCTGTTGTTTTATTTAGAGAGTTCAGAAGCAATCACTAAATACCAACAGCGGTCCCACGAGCCTGGGCTAAAGTGGTGTCTTTACTGGTTCTGCGTGAGGAGAGCAGGGTATCGATAGAATGCCGTCCTGGGCACCGTAGCAGAAAGGGTAGCGGTACTCGTCGAGCCCTAAGTGCATGACTTTAGTTGTACTTGCCATCTGATCGGTCTCTAGTCCATTTCAATCAGTGTCAACCCGTGATTCTTAAACTCAGATATATCGTACAGGGTCGTGGTGTCATGTCTCGGTCCAAACGTCTGGTTGGCGATCCATTTTGCTGGGACAAGGGGATGCAAGTGTACAAATCCCACTTATGTCTTGTACACATACCAGGGGGCCGAAATGAATTCGACGGAGGGGACATTACAAATTCCACATACACACGTACAGAGGTACTTATTTTACAGCTTGAATCCACGGTGCGAACCAACGACCCCAAAGGCAGGCCCGCCCTTCCCGAACATCTTTCTCAAGTCGGCGACCAAAGCTTCCGGACGTTCATACGCAGCAAAATGCCCACCGCTCTCATGTTGGGACTCAAACACAAGATTGGGTGATTTCAACCAGCTAGACACACTGATAAGTTTACCGAAAAATATCTGATTGATGTAACGCACGATCGCGGTAGGATTGCGAGCTCCTTTGGGAAGTAAGAGTAACCTGTCGGAATGCTGACAGGAGTGGGCTTGCGGAAGAATAGACTGCCGGATTTCGCAAATTCATAGTAAATCCTGACAGAGGCGGCAGGCCCTGGGCGGGAGAACCAATAAATCGAAATCCATGTTAGGACTGAGCGCGGAAACATGAGCAATCGAATAGAATATTGTCAAAGGGACAAACCTTCATCATCCGTCCAAGGGTATTCGTCTGTCCAGTTCACGAGTTTTTCATATATCCAACCAAGGAGACCAACTGGAGAGTCAGCGAGACTATAGCCCAACGTCTGGGGTTGAGTGGACTGTTCCACAAAATATCCCCGACCTTCTTTTTGGAACCACTGGGTTCGCTCCAATCCAGCTTTTTCTGCAGGCGTAAGGCGTGTCAAGAGATACTGTAGGAACAACTTTGGGCGGTGCCATGGGTGAGGGGGTGCTGCTCTTAACAGATGATCAGAACACCAACAACGCAACTGGGACTTGAGAGCACATACAAGGGCATATTTGAATGCCAGGCCTTGTTGTGTTTTTGGCCATAGGCAGCAGCGATTTGCTGGGTGATCTAATGCGGCAAGGTTAAGCAATTAATGTGGAGTACAAAAATAAAACGCACCACAGCACCCCAGTCCCCACCTTGGGTCACTATCCAAGGGGCTGTCAATCTTGTGATACTCCGAGGTTTGTAGACAAGCCTCACCGTATTCGTTGTATCCAAGTGCAAGCATCAGCTTGTGCGACACCTATTCCTCTTGAGCATAAACGCATGATCAAGGACATGGGGAGAACATACCTCTGCATACTGAGCAATAGCGAACCCTCTCTTCTTCGGTGTCTCGGAAAACCCATACCCCGGCAGGCTAATAGCCACAACATGGAAACTGGGATGTCCGGGAGTATCTTCAACTAACAGCGGCAGAATCTTCCTGACTTCGAGAAAGCTCCCAGGCCCTATATGCACCCAGTTGGGTATCTTAAACCCCAAGCAGAACGAAGTGACTCACATCCATGAATAAACAACAAAGGAATGGCCTCGGACACAGAACTCCTCTTGTGTACATAGTGCACATTCAGAGTTCCAAATCCGTCGACCTCGATGTCGCGCGTGAATTGAGGCAGCTCTTCGTTGAGTTGTGCCTCATGAGTCCTCCAGTCATATCCTTCTTTCCAATATGCAACCAGGCGTTGGATGTCCTTCAATGGGGCACCGTAGTCGCGTCCTGCGTTCTCCAATTCATCAGGGAACCTCGTTAAGTCGAGTTTCTTCTTGAGGAAGGTAATATCCTCGTCGCGGACTGCGATCTTGAAGGGCGTTTCCGTCGACATGATTGTGTGAGATCACTTGCAGGGTGAGAACTAGACCAAAGCATTTGATCAGGGGCTAGGTAATTGCCCACGATCTCACAGTTTACGCCTTACCGTCGTTTCTCCAGTTCGAAGTCTGAACAAGGAGAGTGTCTCTTGTGCCGCCCACTTTATTGTACGGTAGCAGAACGTGTAACAGCGGATGTGGAGGAGGCTTCTAAGCGTAAGAGTTAGGCTATGAGCCTATATTTGATTACCCTTCCTTGATCCGTTCTAATGAAGTTCGCAGATCTACTTCACGAAGGAGCTAACGCATTTAATACATTGTCGCCCAAAGCACGACTCTAGGATCATGTGCATGATGATTGTCGAACTGGAGAAAGTAACTTTTTTTCCTCTTGCCAAATAACCGCTGGCAACAGGTTGAATAAAAGCATTGATTGAGGGGCTTGACTCTGATTTCGCACTGAGGCCGCCACATATGCATATGGTGGATTTCCAAACTCGCCCTTTCCCCACACGTTGATTCCGATTCTTGCCCGAATTCAACTTGCTTGGACCTCTGCTACGCTAGTAAGTCCGGCAATAATACACAAGTGGTGACGGCCCCTTGTCGAGTGCTTTGACGCAAAAGCGTGCACAGTTAGTCCCCAGACAAGAGTGATTGGCAGTAAAACCGGGTTAGCGAAAGATCACTGATCGTGGCTACCAAGTTCTGTAGTATAGAACAATACGAGAATCTGTAATCTAGAAGACTGATACGCAGCAAGCTACCCCTACAGCTATGTAGTAATCAATAAAAAAGAAAGAAAGAAAGGGAAGTATCTCATATCATAGCGCAACCCGCCACGAAAGCCATCCATAAATTCTTACGGGGAATCAGTTCCAGTTCACTAGCTTCGAGGGACCATCCAGGAAGAAACACTCGAGGAGATGCAGACGAGATCAAGACCTGGCACACGGACCCTTGGCGAACGACATTGTCTTGTCCACTACTCAAGAGCACGCGGGCGATTAGTGTATGTGAGGGGTGAACACGAGGAAGGGTTGCGTAAAGTAGCCAGCGATGAGTACCGAAACCACGGGACCGTAATTCTACACCAAATTCGTGAATACATGGTATTCGAAGAGGATAAAAAGGGGGAAGGATGGATAGCAATGATACCAGCCATGATAACCGGCACGGCACGGCTCATCATCAAGTCGGGTCGCAACACCGACATAGCAGAGATACTGACACCAGGCCATGCAGCTCCATAACTGAACCCAACACAACCGCGACGTTATGACAAAGAGGCCAACAAGGACGCACATACGGAAACCCAGTCGGCTCTAAGACTAGGGGTATGGAAGCACACGCCTAACGCCAATACCTAACAACCAGAATCAGAACGAACTCAGCAAAAACGACAAAACGGCGCGACAGTCAGCATTTCATTCCATGACAAATGAAGGCTTCCACCAGAGCCACAAAAACGAAACAACTCGCAAGTGAAAACGATTGCGCTAGTAGATCCCTAAACACCCCACAAATTCCATCAGCACCCACACGAACAACCAAGCATCAGATGATTTAAGCACGCAAATCCCACTTATGTCTTATACACATACAAAAAGGTCGAAGTGAATCCGACAGAGGGGAAAATGTCATTTCAGATTCCGCATACATCCATACAGAGGTATTTTACTGCTTGAACCCCTGATGCGAAGCAACGACCCCAAAGGCAGGCCCACCCTTCCCGAACATCTTTCTCAAGTCGGCGACCAAAGCTTCCGGACATTCATACGCAGCCAAATGCCCACCACGTTCGTGTTGGGATTCGAACACAAGATTGGGCGTTTTCACCCAGCTATAAACACACTGGATAAGTTTACCGAAAAATATTTGATTGATGTAACGTACGACCGCGGCGGGAGTTCGAGCTCCTTTGGGAAGTAAGAGTAACCTGTCGGAATGTTGACAGGAGCGGGGTTGCGGATGGGTCGCATGCCGGATTTCGCAAATTCATAGTAAATCCTGACAGAGGCGGCGGGCCCCGGGCGAGAAAACCAATAAATTGAAATCCATGTCAAGACTGAGGGCAGATGCTTATATTAGCAGTCAAATACACCATCATCAAAAGTGACCGACCTTCATCATTCGTCCAAGGATATTCGTCTGTCCAGTTCACGAGTTTCTCATAAATCCAGCCAAGGAGACCGACTGGAGAGTCGGCAAGACTATAGCCTAACGTCTGGGGTTGAGTGGACTGTTCCGCTGCATACCCTCGCCCTTCTTTTCGGAACCACTGAGTCCGCTCCCATCCAGCCTTTTCTATAGGCGTAAGGCGTGTCAAGAGATACTGTAGGAACGATATTGGGCGGTGCCATGGGTGAGGAGGCTCTCCCCTTAACAAATAATTAGAACATCAGCAACACAACTGAAACTTCAGCACGTACCAGGGCATGTTCGAATGCCACGCCTTGTTGTATTTTTGGCCATAGGCAGCAGCGATTTGCTGGGTGATCTAATGCGGCAAGGTTAAGCAATTAATGTGGAAGCACAAAAGTAAAACACACGAAAGCTCCCCAGTCTCCCCCTTGAGTTACTATTCAGGCGACTGTCAGTACTGTGATATTGCGAGACTTGAAGACGAGCCTCACCGTATTCGTTGTATCCAAGCGCAAGCATCAACTTGTGGGACACCTATTCCTCTTGAGCATAAATACATGATCAAGGACATGGGAGAACATACCTCTGCATACTGAGCAATAGCGAACCCTCTCTTCTTCGGTGCCTCCGAAAATCCAAACCCTGGCAGGCCGATAGCCACAACATGGAAACTGGGATGTCCGGGGGTATCGTCAACTAACAGCGGCAGAATCTTCCTGACCTCAAGAAAGCTCCCAGGCCCTGTATGCAGCCGGTCAACCATCTTAACCCCAAGCAGAACGAAGTGACTTGCACCCATGCACAAACAGCAAAGGAATGGCCTCGGACACGGAACTCCTCTTGTGTACATAGTGCACATTCAAGGTCCCAAATCCGTCGACCTCGATGTCGCGCGTGAACTGGGGCAGCTCTTCGTTGAGTTGTGCTTCATGCTTCCTCCAGTCATATCCCTCTTTCCAATATGCAACCAGATGTTGGATGTCCTTCAGTGGGACACCATAGTCACGTCCCACATTTTCCAATTCATCAGGGAACCTCGTTAAGTCGAGTTTCTTCTTGAGAAAGGCAATATCCTCGTCGCGGACTGCGATCTTGAAGGGCGTTTCTGTCGACATGCTGGTGTGAGGGGGAACAAGGAAGGCCAGTTGTAGACAAAAACTCGACCAGGCATTTGATCATTTGTAACTTCTAGGTGACCGCCGATGATCGCACAGACTACACCATAACGTCATTTATCCAGTTTGAAGTCTGAAGAGTGCTGTGCCGCCCGCTTTGTCATGTGGCAGTAGAAACGTGTAATAGGCGCCCGAGGTGTGCTATATTTGCTTACTTCCAATAACAGCTTCCATTCCACGACGGAGGTGACGGACATGTATGCATTTGATACACTATCGTCCAAAGCGCGACCTTAGGGTCGTGGGGTATGAATGTCGAGCTGGAGAAAGTAAAATTGTTCCTTGTGTTATACCGCTGCCAACGGTCTGAATAAGAACACTAGTTGAGAGGCTAATTCATGAACCAAATGGGTTGACTCCTAATTTCGCACTTGGAACTGCAGATGGGCATATGGTGGACTTTTTACTCCAACTCCCAACTTCTATACCACCCTTTACTTACTTTCATGATGATTCCACAGACATTTTGTAATTCCCATGACTCATCTTCGCTTCCACTGGCAACCCTGTTGTAACTTATAATATAATTGCTCTGACTCATTCATCATGATCGTTCATATATACCCAAAGAATTTCAACAGGGTAAAAAACCATTAATCAGCACAAGAAGGAAAAGGCAGAAAGCAAGAAAAAATATACATACCCCATTACTCCACAATGGTCAGCATGATTTAATATTCAACCCTTGATGGTAAAAACCCGCGACGAGCAACACCTAGCAAAAATCAGGAATGGGAACCACAGCCGATTTGGATCGCATCTAGACAGAGTGAAAGCCGAACCGCCCGGAATTCTGTATCCTGCCTCACCATCAAGCATCCACAATCTCTTAACCACACTTCCTGAGAGGCTCGCAAAGCACGAAATACAGCCCGACGTCAATGCAACGCCACCGCTGGCACTGATGCACCCTATCCGGCCTCTCCGAGAAATTGAATATAAACCTCTTCCGAATTCAACTTGCTTGGACCTCCGCCACGCGAGTAGCACCGACACTAAAACTCAAATAGTGACGGCCAGATGTCGGGTGTTTAAATCTATAAGCATGCACCATTAGATACCTGACATTAACGACTGACGATCAAACCGCATTATCAATTCCTCACCACTCCGACAACCCGACGTGCGATCACCGATCGTAGTCACCAAGTTCTGTGTTCCAGAACAATTCGAGAATCCGTACACGAGTGGAAGCTCAGAGCGCCGATCACAGCAAGCTACCCCCATAAGCTTACATCGCGAAATCACTAAAAAGAGAAGCGTCTCATGTCATACCGCAGTCCGCGCACAGAAAAGCACTCCAGAAAGTCACACAGGGAAACCGGTTCCCTCCAATAGCCTCCAAGGACCATCCCACAAAGATACTCGAGATACAGGCGAGACCAAGACCTGACAAATGGATCAAATACAGTAAACGCCCACTTTCGCAGGCAAGAGGAAAGAGTCCTGCATTCAGTAATAAAAACAGAGGAGAAAGATCACAGCAACACAAGCAAGGTATCATAAAATCCCCCCCCTTTTTCCCCACTCCAATCCTCCTCCGCAGTTTCAAGTACAGTGACACCGTATTCCAAGAGCCCAAACCCCCTAACGCGGAGAGGTAAAGGGGATCCAGTACGCACTCGGCCAACCATTTACGATGAGCACTATCAGAAGCCCAACATCAGCCACTCCCCCACTCAACAAAAAAAACAAACCAGGAACCACTTACAGTCATCGTACCAGTAGCAGTGTTCATAATCAACGCAACAATCAACCCATACAGACCCAAAACCTCAGCAAAAATGAGGATAAGGATCATACCCACAAAGAGCCTCGGCTGTTGCGCAGTACCCCTCACACCCGCATCACCAACAATGCCAATCGCAAAGCCAGCTGCGAGACCTGCGAGACCGACCGAAAGTCCAGCTCCGAGTTGGGTGAACCCCTTGGCGAGTGACATTGACGTGTCCACTGTTCCCCAAGGCACGCAAGAAATTTAAGTACATGTGAGGGGATGAACATGGGGAAGGGGGTTTACGTACAGTCACCAGCGATGAGTACCGAAACGACGAGACCGTAAATCTACACCGAACTCATGAATACGTGTTGTTCAAAGAGGGTAAGGTAAGAAAGGAGGGCAGGACGTACAGCAATGATACCAGCCATGATAACCGGTACGACACACTTCATCATCAAGTCGGGTCGCAGCACCGACATAGCAGAGATACCAACACCAGACTTTGCAGTTCCATAACTGAACCCAGTCCAACCACGACGTTACGACAATGAGGCCAACAAGAACGCACATGCGAGAAACCCAGTCAGCTCTAGGCTTAGAGGTGCGCGTAATAAGGAGAAGCACACACCTAGCACCAATACCTAACAACCAGAACCAGAACGAACCCAGCAAAAAATGGCGCAACAGTCAGCATTTCATTCCCCACCAAACAGAGACTTCTGCCACAGAGCCACAGAAACGAAACAACTCACAAGTGAAAACAATCGCGCTAGTACATCCCTAAACACACCCCCAAAATCCATCAGCACCCGCACGAACAGCCCAAAACACGCAGCCAAAAACCACGCACCATAGCGCTAAAGAAAGGCGCATAAACAGGGCACAAGTCCGACATGATGTTGACGTTCAAAGACACAGAAGTAAAAAGGAGGCAAGTACGACAAGTAAGTAGTAGGAGAGCTAGTTAAGGAGTGGTCGTTGGGGATAGTCAACGTAGCGCAACCAGACCAAGCACTCGGCTCATCCCTAGCGGAGTTTCAAATCCTCCCGACTTAGGTGGCGTGGTCCCCGACCGGAGCTGACCCCTTCACTCGCTTATGCTCGGCGCAGGCAATCCGCAGTCTATTACTGTTTGCCTCTCACTGACTTTGGATTATGAGTTTTCCGCAGTTGCTGAGGAGGAGTCAAGACAGGGCGGCAAACTGGCATGTCCGCCTCGAGTGGAATAAACCAGCTCCCTTATGTACAGCCATGTCAAGTCCGTAGTGATGAATAGAATACGATATCTACAATAGCAAAAAGAAAATAAACGAATGGAAGTTAATGGATGGTGTTGCCGTTTTTTATTTGTGAAATAATGCCGACCAGAAAGCGGTTCCCACAAATTTGACAAAAAAAAGGTCCAGAAATTAAGGCCGGAAACTGGGAATAAAAAAGACTGTGCAAGAACAGAGGTTGGGACTGACGTAGAAAAAAAAAGGACGATGCAGTCCGCTTGGATATAACAAAACAATCGACACACATAAAAACGAAACACACGAAGAATCAGGACTGACCCAGTCACTCCCTCCTGGCATCCTCACCACCTGTAGCTGGAAGTTGATTCGCATCAGGTGCAGCTCCGTTCCTCAGAGCGGCACTATGGACTGCAGTATACGCGGGTGGCAGCTCAATGGTCTCCGCCTCGTCTTCCTTATCTCCAGGCACCGGGGGCGGTCCTGCATCTTCATGCTGCACAATATTTACAGGCCGCATCCTCGGCGGCGCGCCTTTCCTACTCGCACTCGTTGTCGTGCTCCCGGCGGCCCATCCATATCCATATCCACTTCCAACAAGTGGGTCTGGTGTATCACTGCGTGTGAACGAGGTACCGCTAAGTGGACGACCGGAACCCGAAGCACCATACCCGAATTCCGTCCCTGCTGTTGTTGCACCGTCAGAGGTGTGTGCTGGGTCGGTGGCCAAGAATGGCTCAGGGGTATAATAGTCAAGCTGGTGTGGGGGCTGACCACTTGGATTGCGCCGTGGGTCATCATCTTCGTCTTCATCTTCATTGAGCAAGTCCACGGGTCGTTCCTTAACGCGCCTCTTCTGCCTTGACCGTCGTCTCGCAAAGAACAACACCAGAATAAGAGCGGAGAGGAATACCACTCCCCCAACGACTCCTCCTACAATAGCGCCCGTACTTGAGCCTCCTCCACTGCAACTCGAGTTTAGCAGGGGGAACAAAGAGAACATCCACAGAGAAACACTTACCCTCCACTCCCACCGCCAGCATTGCTCCCACCCGTCGGGTAGCTTCCAGCCGGGTTTCCAGGCGTCGAACTCGGGGAGTTCTGATCCAAGCACGTCGAATTATTACTGATCCCACTGCTCACCACAAACAACACACTCCCAGCCGTCCCGTTCCCTCGATCATCACCCCCAACTATCATCAACGTCGTGCCGCCCCTCACGTTCGGTATCCATGTGAATCCACGACCCTGTTGCGGCACCTGGGTGATCTCCCCGCGTGGAATCGCAAAACTCTGACCGCCAGGGATAACTCCCTGAAAATTCGGCGTCCTAATCACCAACAATGAAGATCAACGATCCAACCGCACACACACAAAAAAAAAATAAAACACAACGAAAGAGTATAATTAGCACAACGCCAGAAAATGCCACCAAAGCCTAGATGGGAAACACCGACGTACCCTTGCACTTGGGCAGGGTCCCACCATATTCGCATAGGCTGACACTGCACAACCTGATTCGGAGGCTCAATCGAGAACACGAAATCCGGTGAAACGTTCTTCGAAGGATCAAAACATGACGAATCCGACGACTCGCCGACTTGTAACGCTACACTCGTTCCACCAGTGCCGAAACCCTTTGCATCACTAACCTGAGAGGGTCCAAGTCAGTTAACTTCCATATCCAGTTCAAACCAGCCAAGGATACAAGATACAAGATCCAAAACGGTAGAAAAGAAACGCGATCAAAATGCGGATGCAGGATGCACAGGTGTGATGGAGAGTATAGCTCCAATTATCATCAAACACATAAAACAAACAAGATCAAAGAATGCGGGGAGAAGGGGGAAGACCGGGGCAGCCAATCGGAAGCACCGCAACGTCTTTATTCTCAAACATCAACTCTAGTGCACCTCATGCCCATGCGACCAAGAAGTAAGACGCCACAAAGCGAAACAGATAGGAGAATCCCAAAAAGTCAAATGAGCATAACCACAAGGACGACCTCCTGAATGCGCTGAACCAGTCCAAAGACTCAAAAAAGTTCAATCACCCGAAGTCGCACGTACAACCACGTCAATGGGCACTGATACCCGCCATGGCCAAGCCCAATATGGACCACCCGGTAGCATAGAGCATAGTAGGACTTGCCATCGCCCATTGTGCACAACGACCAGAACACTCCAATGCCGTCAATACAAGCATCAGAATCTGGGAAAGATGATCACCTAAAACGGCGATTGTGGTGGAGTGGGAGCGCTCCACCGCACCAAAGCACGAGTAACTACCTGCACAGCAAAACAGCCAGCGCCTGGAGATCACCAGCGGCTTACTGCACTAGTCCCTCTACCCGATCGTTTACCGCCACCTCAATCAAAAGAAAACAAAGCCAAAAAAAATAAAAATAAAAATCCACCACCACCCAGCAGTAGTGAACCAAATAATAAAAGCCAAGGACCATAAGTTGTACTCACCACTGCAACAAACTGGGAATTCGCGGGATACTTCAACTGAAAACTGCCAGTCCTCTCGCTGCCCGTCGTAAAGACCTGTTCAGTAATCTTCCTCGCCTCTATATTGTTTGGCAATGGAGTTGCTCCAAATGGGATAACGAGCGCACGAAACGGAGGTGTGCCATCGTTGCCTATTAGATTTATTGTGAAATTTCCACACTGTTGTGGTTTGCTGGCAAAGTTCCAAGAGTAGGCGTTGGTGCCGGGTATTGTGTGGGCGAGAGTTGCCGCTACAAGCAGCCAGACGGTATAGGGCAGCGAAGTTGGCAGGGAAAGGGTAAGGGGAGAACCAGAGAAAGAAGGATTTGGAGGACGCAGAGGACGTAGAGGTGCTGCGGTGTCAAAGGCCATGAGGGGGGGAGTTGCAGGCCGTGTGATGGAAGAGGAAAGAGGGAAAGGATTAATCATTTCCCACACAGCGACGCATCGTCACACCCTTGCGTAACAGCTCTCCCATCACTCCATCACTCTCGTTTCGTCAGCGCCACCCACAACTAATTGCCGATGCTAATTACTTGCTCTACCGTCCAATAGTAGCACATCTAAAAAGAAACTCTCTATTCGTATTCATGTAGATTAGTCCAATATCAACAAAAATTTTCGCAACAACTATTAACGAGCACTCTCATCACACATCATCATCACCCAGCTCCTCTTCTTCAGCGATCAGCTTCTCAACCTCAAGCGCAGCCATGCAACCGCTTCCTGCACTAGTGATCGCCTGTCTGTATCTCTTATCCTGGACATCGCCGGCAGCAAATACACCCTTTACCGAAGTCTGCGTTGTGCCTGGCACGGTGATGATGTAGCCATCAGGATCCGTCTGAAGCTGCGATCGCACAAGGCCTGTAGCCGGCTCATGGCCTAAAGGGAGCAAGGAGAAAAGTTCACATCAGCTCCGGGCATACAGGGGCGACAGAATAAGCATACCGATGGCGTAGAAAAGACCGTTGACAGCAAGGTCACGCTCCTCGCCAGTCAACACATTCTTAATCCGGAGGTTGTTCAACAAATCACCGTCACCCTGGCACTCAACAGCGACAGTATTCCAGAGGACAGTCTATATATGCATCATCAACACCAGAATACCCAAACGATCAAAAACAAATATCAAACTCACAATCTTAGGGTTGTTCAACAACCTCTTCGCCATGATCTTCGAAGCACGAAGCTCTCCACGACGCACAAGAACATACACATGCGACCCATACTTGGTCAAATCTAAAAAAAACAAACCATCAGCACACTCATAAAAAAAAACCGAACCACAAACGACCGCAACTCACAAGTAGCCTCCTCAGCAGCCGAATCACCACCACCAATAACCGCCAACGGCTTATTCCTAAAAATCGGCACAGCACCATCACACACCGCACACGCACTAATCCCACTCTGCCAATACGTCTGCTCCCCCTTCAACCCCAACCTCTTCGCACTCGCTCCAGTCGCAATAATAATCGTATCCGCCGTCTCAGGTTCCTCCTGCTCCTGCATTTCACGCCAATACCTGAACGGCCGGGCCGAAAGATCTATTTTCGACACAGTCTCTGTAATGATACGTGTCCCGAATCGAATCGACTGTTCACGGAATTTTTCCATAAGCTCAGGACCGAGAATACCAGAGGGGAAACCCGGGAAGTTTTCCACTAGGAGGGGGTATCACGCAATACGCGAAAGCCGTTAGCGAGCGGGAGCAACGGAGGCGTTTTGATGTTACTCACCATCGGTAGTGGTAGTGAGCTGGCCACCGGCAGCGAAACCGTTTGCCATGAAACCCTCAAACATGACCGGGCTCAGATTAGCACGAGCAAGGTAGATGGCAGCAGTATGTCCAGCGGGACCTGATCCAATGATCACCTACACCATACGACCACCCAATGAGCACGAGTCCACAAAAAACAAACCCATAGAAAACCAAATCGCACTCACCACTTTCGAATGCATCTTCTTACTCCTCTCATTCTTCTTCGGTGGCACGACGGGCGGCATATTTGGATTCCAAGTCAAAGTAGAAGTGGTAGACGTCGATGAATCAGTCGAATACCCAAACGCTTGTGACGGCTGAGCTTTATAGTGAACACTCGGTGCAACAGCGGTAACAGCTGAAAGCCTAAAGAAGGCACGGAGAGTTGAGGAGGAAGGACGGAAGAAAGAAGGGGACAGCGTGATGAAAATTCGTTTGGGTACGTTCGATTATAAGCAATTGCCCTTTTTTCCCAATCGTCCAGATCTTTCCTCCTCAACATCTTTCCCCCTGATGACCCAATTACCGCGCTTTACCGCACGTGACCGAAACCCGGCTTTGTCAGACCCACTTGGTGCGTGCTTTTTCAGTGCTTTTTCACGCCATTTGCCGTTCCCCTGCTGCCCTGCTGAATTCACACTGGTTGTCTGGCTATTTTGGGAGCAAGGCCGACATTGGCGTGGTAGGGCACTGTTTCTCATATTAAAGCTACGAGCCCAGACCACTGCCTACCTAGCTCTTGCATCTACCTGTCGTTACTCTGGACTTGGGCGCTTGGGTATCACGGTATAATGACGACACCCGGGATTACTAACGGCGCGATAAATCATCACCGCCTCCTGTATCCAGCCTACGATAAACGAGAAAAAAAAAACCGACGCAAAACGACTCATCCCGCATGCTCAAACTACTACTCATTGGCTCTCCTCGCATCCTCCCGCTACTCGTGATAGACTTCTCTGTTGAGATGTCAAAGAGACATCCCCAACCCTGCTCGAATGTTGAGTTCGACTCAACGGAATGTACAGCGATCTAATTTATCATCATCCCTTTGCCGATCACTAAACTCGGATCTGTCTAATTTGATCACGTTTTTTTGACGACTGCATAACCCTCCTCAGGAGCCCTCAAGTGCCCCATATGCTAGCTTAATCAAACAACGCGTAATTAAACCTCTCCAACGCCACATGCAGCTCCTATCTATGCGCTCGCTTACCTCTGATGTATTTGTCCTCCAGAACCACCCATCATTTCAGAACCCGTAGATCAATCTCGCCACCAGCGACCCGCTTGATCCAGTCAGCTTTTGAAACCTGAAGGCTAGATAACGCGGACCCACATTTGTACTCTCATGGTGCTCTCATACCCATAAACCAACACCGCGGACGCAGAAAGCCCTACGAGCTCTGGATGAAGTTACTGCCAAGCTTCGACCACCATACAGCTCCACCTTGTCGCCCCCCCCCCCCCGCTCCTTCCTCTGGTCACTGGGGGTAATGCGTATACGTACTACAGAACCCACCCCCTCCCCAAGCATAACTTAGAAACAGCCACAGAGAGAAAACTCCCTACGGATTTGAGCTCAAACGCTAAAACCTTGACGCCAAACCCACCTCCAATCACGCAAGCCCAGTCCATATGCATAAACGCAGAACCGACATGCACCACCACATGGTGCTCAGCCCTTATCTACCGCACAAAAATGAATCAGCCATCGAGCCCACTCGACCGGTACTGTAGTGTCCTCCCCCCGAATCGGTACCCTGAAGGATGAGAGAATCAACTTCCTCGGACATTCCGCTCAAACCAAAAAGTTAAGAATTCGGTGATAGTACTGTCATATCAATAGAACTCCCATTTCAGAATGTCTGGTCTGATTTCCTACTGGGTGAGTCGGAGTTTGTAGGTAAACCCTCGGGGGTAAAAGCTGCTGTAGTAACGAATGTATTCAGATTTCACAATGGGTTGAAGTCGGGGCGGGATGGACAGTGTGGACGTGTGCATCCGCTGCCAAGAGCTAATTTCAGGACGAGTGTCTTTTATATTGGCGTGAAGTCAAGTTGACAATTTTCCTCCAACGGCTATGGCAGGAGCAATTTACACAACAGATGACCGACGTCAATAAGTGAGCCTATCTCGTCTAGATAGCCAACGCATGAGGATACAAATATATACATTTTATTCAGTTGATAATATAAGGCCATCATCTATCCAATGAACCAGACCGATCCATAGACGATAGTAAGCTAATTAATGATATATACACGAAACGAGAAGCCCGAAGTGGGGAATAGTTTGTGTCACGAACCCATGAAAAATAATCCAAGAAAAAAACAAAGTAAGATGATGCAAGTAACACCAGCAAGTCCCAACTAATAATTGCTCGATACGCTCACCACTCGTCCACCATCCACAAGCCACACCGACCCATTCAGATATGCCCCTGCCCGACTCGCCAAATAAAGAATCGTCCCAGCCATATCCTAAAACCCACCATTCAGCACATCAAAACCAGTAAAGAGTAAAGCGAACAACACACCTCTTCAGTCCCAACTCTTTTAAGAGGAACAACGCTCGCAAGTGCCACAGGATCCAGTTTCGTATCTGGAGTTGGCGACGTAGTCATATCTTCACAAATCATCATCTATCGGCACCCAGCAACGACTAACAGAACCACTCACCAGTCGGCCAAACACCCGGAGCTAAAACATTACTCCTAATCCCCCACGGCGCCAACAAATTCGCCATCATCTTCCCCAAATGCGTACACGCGCTCTTCGAAAGCGTATACGAAGGCGACAAGATTTTCGAATCCACCCTAAACGATCCAGAACTCGATACCGAAATCACCTGAGAACTATGATAAGGCGGTGTTGAATATCCTCCACCCATCCGTAATTGTGGAGTCGACACTGATTCTGGAGGGGACAGCAACTCTGGTGAGGGTGTTCCTGTACCGGAATTTGATTGTGAAAGAGCTGGTGACAGTCCATGTTCGAATCTTTGTCTCCGTAAGTTTCCTTGGTGCAACAACTCCAGAAAAGCGACCGTCGTGTAGTACACAGCGGTGACGTTCGTTTGGAACGAGGCCTCCCAGTCTTCCATCGTTCCTGTTTCCCAAAGTGCGTTCTGGAACGCTTTTATACTGGGTGCTGTTGATCCTGCGCAGTCAGGTGAGGGTGATAGGGGAGGTGAGGGTGGGTTTTGGGATGGGGAGGAAGCTGGAGTCGGGAGAGGGTGTTTGTAGAGGTTTCGCGCGATTGCTGCATTGTTGACCAGAAGGTCGATGTACCCATGCCGTGCTTTCACCGCATCGACGATGGAGAGCAGACTCTCTTTGCTAGTGATATCTCCTTCCAGAGGAATGATCTTCCCAAATCTCTGGATGGATCATCATTATTCTTTGGGGCCACATCAGCGCACGGATACGCACGTTATTCGCGGCAGCCGCCCTTTCCAACACATCCCTCCTCCGTCCTATAATGTACACCGTAGCACCATTATTCTCGAGGGCAGTGGCCATCATGAGCCCGATCCCTGAGATGATAATAGAAAGTTAGCATCAGGCTTCTCGAACCACAAATAGCAATCCCGTTAACTCTCACCTGTCCCTCCACCGGTTATCACTGCAATAAGACCCTCAACGTTGAAGAGGTTCATCGGGCTGAACCTGAAATTTGATGACGACGGATCAGGACCGCTCATGGCGGGATCTGGATTAAGCAAAGTATCCTTCGGAGCAAACGAAGCACCAAGCGAGGCCATGAGAATATAAAATATCTACACTGTAGCGTGTCAAGAAGTAGGGTTACAAATTGACAAAATGAATTCGCTTGGAAAGTTGTTAAAGCCGATGAATTGCAGGGAGGCTTTTGGACACACGGGTCGGACCGTACGGGGTGGTGGGGATGATTGTCTGCTGAGTTCCACGAAGTGCAGTTCCCGGGGTGGGGCGGAAAGTTTTGCTTGTGATGAGGCGATGGAAATTAATAATAAGAATAACTCGAGGTTGTTACTGATATGGCGGAAGCGGACAAGGTAGGGATAGAAGGCTGCTCCGATGCTGGTGGCACTGAGGGGGCGCCAAGAGAGTGTCAAAGTGTAAGAACCGGATAGGACTCTCGAGAAGACTTTTATAGAGCGGGCCAGGAACGAAACCGGAAGGTAATAATGGAGGAGTATTGTCAACCCCGGCAGTCTATCCCTTGTAAGCTCTTGTAAGCACACATGCGCAACAGCCTGTGAATTATCCTATAATAATCCATTCAGGGTGGCTGGACTGATGCATGATGCGTGATGAATTGTTCCTGTTCCGCCGGCGAAAATGGGTAACACAGCGAAGTGAATAGATCTGAAACCTGACAAGTTGAGATGAGATAGTCTTCTGTTGTGGATTTGATGGATGTGCGAATTACTAGGGCGATGCCAACCAGAGTGCTTGGGAGGAGACGGGATAGTGGTCCCCAAGACTTGGGTTGAAAAGAGCTTTAATGAAGTGCCATATGTCATTAGTCGTCCTTTGTTTTTATCAAGCGGTTTCTGAGGTCCTTACGGAGCTTTAGGGCGGGGAATCAAATCTCAGGAAATAGTCACGATTATCATCCGATTCCTCCGGAAGTCGCCATTCGGGTATGACACATACACCCTGAAATCTGCACATCGATTTGGACGACACAGACCCCTCGTAAGCCGAAGCATATAGAGGGGATCGTCGTGAGGGTCATGTGTCGCAAAAGGCTTTCTGTCCTGAAAACTGTTCCTGCAAGATTAGCCAACTTCTTTTTCAACAACCGCTCCATTGCAATCCAGCCTCCGACTCGGACCCCTCCCTGGATCATTTCTGGTTTCGCGTTTGACGGTATGGATATGTAACGATACTCCCTAGGTGGCCTGGACCCCGCACGTAACTCGTCCCAAGAAGTTGGCGATCGACACTGAGCTTTCCGGGAGGGAAAAGGAACTGGAGTCTCCATGTTCCTGCATTGACACATCACGTGCACTTCCCGCATTCATCAAAGGGCAAAAATCGTGGCTAATCACCCACAAGCTCAGCGTGCTCTCCAACCCACCCATGCCTCCAACTCCAACTCCACACCGTCACTGTTCTGATGAACACTCTGGAAGTTACATCTGACGGCTTGTGTCACTCATCATTCATTCTTCAGCCGCCTTGACGGCATGGGGACGAATTGTCAGCATGATTGGGCTAAGAGTCCGCTCTAATGGGGTCAAATGACCTTACAATGGCCGAAAGCGCCTGTGGCTTGGGCAAGTGGCATGACACACTTCTGCAATCGGCGGGCTGACGAAAGCAGGCCATACTAACAACTCCCTGTTCTGATATACTGAGACCGACTCCCTTTTGTCAACCAACCCCACCGCCACATCTCCGTTGGCTTGGAGCTGCGTTATGAATGAAGTGGAGCCAGGTCGGAATGATTCTTTTCAATGGATTGGACTGGGCAAGCAGCCTCCCAGAGTGCTTTGGACTCGAAGCCAACGAAATGCTTCGGTCTGGCGCAAACACGCTCGCGTGACTTTCGGTATACAAAAGCGTCTAAGACTCGATCAAGTCAGTCGAACAAGCTTCCCGAAGCAATATGCGCGGACTAGGTGCTGATCCAGGGACCTCCCCTCCACCTTTTCTGTGGCACGAGGAGCTACGTATAAACTTGCCATTCCATGGTTGCCCGTTGTGTATTTTGGAGTCGGTGTATCATTACAAGTGACCCAAGTGCTCGACCCTATCCCCAATCTATTCAGCTTAGTCACCGGAAGACTGCCTCGCTTATATCTGAAGATCTGATACATCACATGTAGATCCCTTACATAAAAATAAATCAGACACTGTTTTTATGTCTACGTCCCCTAATTTTTCCTGCCTAAGTCGGTAGAGGATGCTCATTTGCCCGTTGGAGAACATCGTCTAGGGGTCTGACGAAAATACATGCCGACATTAACGCCCTCCTGCCGACGCACTGTTATCTTGGACACTGCCAGAATGTCACGAAGACATAAGCTGAAAATTCTTGGACAGCCTTCCTACGGTCTTTCGGCTTTCCAGACCACCGGTTCTGCCCGAGGCTACTTCCTTCGATTGGGGTCGAATAAGCATATTGAAGTTCTCATATGCATATGCACGCCTTTACTTCCCACATGAATGCTTAACATTGCTTCGAATTTGGCACCCAGAACCCATGAATTGCCGATCCTATATAGACTATTATACAATTTAGTATCAGATTATATAGTGAGATTATAGTATAAGCTATAGCTTTTATATGAATTGTAGAGATTTAAGGATCAAAGATAAATTCTCCCAATCTAGTAGTTCTAGATACTAACCCTTTCGGATCGCGCTGCAGCATCTTCACGGAAACGCCTCTGAGAAAGTCTCCCTGTGCCAGAAGCCATGTGTTTCTACTCCGCGGCACAAACGGACATCTCAGAGAGCTACACATCTCTATTCCCACAAACCGGTTTCTTGTTCGTTTAAGGGCACTCAGCGGAGCAGCGTAATTTTGGGCTCAAGAAACCATTAGTAACTGCCCACAATAAAATTTTGGCACACGGTGAACGTCCTTTCGAAAATTCTTGATGTTATTGGAATAACAGTGGGAGTTATCGGCCTTTAGCTTTCAATACTCATTCATTCCATGGTTTGCCAAGGGAATTACTTGACACTTCCTGATTTCGCCAATACAAAACACCTGGAGTGTGTGCATAACGTGGGTGCAGGATGACAGGGCCGCATGCCACCTTGGATCCGAAGGATCGCCCGCCAGACAAACAGTAATCACGACTTTGACGCTTCTCATTGAACTTTCCTGGGTGTTTTCAGTTTCTGGAAGTTCGTACTTCCCCAGCTCCAGGAACTCTGACAACCCATTGGTTCGTACTAAATTGCCAGACGACTGTTCTTATCCGCAGCACTCATCAACTTGGGAACTTGCTTGATCAGCTTTGAAGTGCCTTTTGACCAGGGCCACATCAACTGCGGTTATGCTCGGCTTGACTGGTGTCAAACATTTAGAACACATTACTCATCGGGTTGACTTATGCTCCTTCCGTGACTTCCTGAACATTTGCGGCTTCTCTTCGACTAGGCAGTGACCAAAAATGATAATCAACGAATGAACAACGGCCGAAGGTTTGGGTGCTTGCCAAATGTTTTGTTCCAAGAATTGGACGGAGTGGGATACACCACAAGCGACGAAATTATCGGCGCTGTTTCCATATGTGGATCACCCAACATGGGACTACTGAGTTTCCCAGAAGCACGAGGCCTTATGTGTGCATGTCATTGTCGGAAGGATTGATTGATGTCATTCGAGGTACACAACCTCCAATAATATCGTGGGTTAATCGAGAAAAAAAGAAAAAAAAACACGCCAGAATTGGATCAGTTTGTAGAACCTGCATACGTAGCTTCCAACCTTGATCTGACATATTCCCCAGCCGTGACTACTTCATATTTAGCCGGGGTTCCAGGGGACACACATGTCGGTATAGGCTGCAAAGATGTATGACATCATAGGGTCAATCCATGTAAATGAGTAACATGATCTCACTTCACTGACCTGGAGAAGAACATCATAATCTGAGCCGAAAAAAAGTGGTATCGAATAGCGTTCGAGCCCGGAACGATTGATAACGCGATGGACTGTTGATTTGAAGACGTCATCTGAAAGAAGTTCAGACTGTGAACCAATAATCTCTTTGGCAATACGCCCTCGATACTCACTTGTCCACCGGGCAAATTGGTCTCCAAGACTGTAAAAAAAGTTATGGAATGATATCATCGAACGCGGAGTATCGACCTAACATCACTCACTTCACTACGACTGTTCCAGTAATAGGAACAGCATCGATCCACTTCCCAGAGGCGTTCTGGATTTGAAGCCCGCCAGCGGAATCTTGCCACAATATCGTAAAGCACTGTAATTCGAGGTCAACAACTGCTCAAATATATAAAGCCGAGGAGATATCACAACGGAGGCTCGGAGTGTCGGCCACGTGCCGGGACCAAGCATTAACGCTTGCAAGAACCAGAAGCAGGAAACCCACCTCGTAGCTAATGACACGTAGCATGAATGATCGAAACACTTAGGCGCACAGGGGCTACGCACTCTGTGTGAGAACCAATTCCAATTTGGCGATCACCTTGAGGATCCAACTTCGTAGGTGATTGCGGGGGGTAATGCAGCAGGCGCATTATCGCAGCCGGCTTCCTCGTCTACGGAGAGAGCATCAGGGACAGAATAATTCGGGAGGATACATATGTGCATATCAGGTGTCAGCAACTCGAGGGGACAAATGGGTGGAGGAAGGGGATCAATGAGATTAATGATAGTAGGAACAACTCAGTAACAGGATAGATACCTTCGACTCACCTTGTCATCGAAAAACGTCTCCGGAAGGTCGAGGGCTAAAGCGAAGAGAGGGAACAACAACTTTCCCAGCTTTACTGCCGAATGGCTTCCCTCACGTTCCGCCGTGTAGAGACCCGACCGTGAAGGTGGCGTTCAGAGGGGACAGAAGACGTACCAACGGTCGCCCAGTGTAATCGTATATGCATGTTAGAGATAGACAACAGGAACCAGTTTTTGGCCGCGAAGTTAGTAGTAGAACTCGCACAGGATCCACGGAAACGTACTAGTATGCCAAGACAGCCTCCCTGAATCCAGGTAGATTCTCAGGATTGGGCCAGGCGTTGCCTCCAGCCATTACACCATCCTCTCTAACTACGGTTTGCTTGTCTTCTTGGCTTACTCCCCATTCAGGCTCCCAGCCAATATCAAAACCTTCATGAAGATCCCCCAGCCCTTCTGCGTTGGTGTTTTCTCCTAGGAGTGCAGTGTAACCTTTGTAGTTTGGGGTTTTATGGATGTCCAGCTACATCAAATGCATTCCTAAGACGGACGAGCAGGAACAGCAAGGCCATACGGACCTTCATCTTCTCTTCCTCCGGCAACGCGAAAAACCTCTTTCCAGCGTTAACGGCTGCATCTATCACCTCCAGTGGTATGCCGTGATTCTTGACTGTAAACAGATTCCAGATCGTATCATTTTCCTCAATGAGTCAAATATTGAACGACACAAACGATAGAAAAACCCAACCTAAAGCAAGCCACCCGATTACTTTAGCGGTACAACTTAAACGCAGCACTAACTCAACTCACATTTATGCAAGCATCCCTGATCAAGTCCGCTAGCTCCCTTCTCACACGTGGGTCTTTACTCGTCGCGTCTTTGAAATCACTGTTTCGATACCATGTACGTTCACACCGACCATATCGCAATCAGGTCCAGGGCGTTCAGCACAGTGGTTTGACATCAACGGACCGACAATCCAAAGCGAATCACGGGCCCAATGGAAAGATCACAAATCGTCAGCCTGAGCCTGGGAGAAAACACGCAACAAACGCAAGGAAGCGGGAGCACAACAGAACCGGGTCCTCAGGCTCGTAGACCTGAGACACAGACATTGAACGTCATGTCCCCCAAAGTTTCGTGCCATCCAAGCTGGCCGAGATTCCAGCTGTAGAAGTGTTCTGGTTGCCAATACTAACATTACAGGTATTTCCTCAAAAGTGCTTTCCGTCCGTTGGGCAGCAAGTAGGAAGCCAGGTGCAGGGGAAGCTGGAAAGCGGAGATGTTCTTGGGGAGAATATTGCGACATGGTATGGTATGGTAAAGGTGTTGGTCACTGTATGGAAGTGTTATCAAACTCCGCAAGTCTCCACCCTCAAGGCTACTTTCTGGATCATTCGCCACTGGGGATCCGACTGAGCACCAACAGCCTTAGGATCGATGATAGCAGATCCGTAGCTCATACGACGACGTTAAGTTTTCCATCCGTTGCAAGTGGTGGACTTCCTACCTTCGTACTTGCAATCATCAAGCACGCGAGATCTTGGGTGAAGCAGGTTGCTCCCAGGGGTTGCTTTGGTATAATTGTAGAGTGATACTTGATTATTGCAAACTCGAGCAGCTAATGTCTGGAATGAGCCCATATTAATCAATTGCGAGGAAAATACATGAACCTGGATCCACCATTCGAAAACAAACCAACCAAATATTCACAAATTTACTAGAAGTGACAAGATGTATACTGCTAAGGAGAAGAAAAACCTTGTAAAGGCATGAACAAAATCTGATGATGTGATCTTCAAATGCGTTTCCTTCCGTTCTAATCCAATTGCTATCATGCAAATGATACGTCTAGTTTGCAAGGTCCCGGGCAAAGTGGAAGAAATCAACACTGGAGGCATTGACACCGTACTTGTAGATCTGAAAATCATTTTCAGTATCGACGTATGCGAGACTAGTAAAACTGCGAAAACATACAAAGTGGGATGCAACCCAGCTCGAAAACAGAGCCCTCTGGTACGACTCTGGTAGTCTCTTCAGGAGCGTGTCCAGACCAATTTGCTCGACCAACGTCTTGGGGATGGCACGGCGCATGACACCACGACGACTCGGCTCGTCATCGAACAAGTCAGAGCTCTCCAGCTCGGCCTGTAGGCTATTGAGGGTAATCGACAACTCGTCCGAGATCTGTGTCCGGGGCTTCGCTCCACCAAGGCGAGCATGCTCGCGCCAGATACATTGGAACTCAGCAGCGGCGTTCTCGGCAATCTTCGACTGAATATCTTTAACGTAGTTCTGGTAGAAGGATGATGGCTTGCCATCCTTGAAGATCATGAGGTTGGTGTACTCTTCAGTGGACAGGGCAAGACCGGCCAAGACCTCCAAGGAAGAACTCGTTACACCACCTAGAAATTGGTTAGGGATAATGTCAGAGTAGGAAGAAACTTACTAGCTTACCCTTGTTGGCACTAGAGTCCTTAAAGAGTATGACCTTGCGCTTCTCGAGAAGGAGGCGAGCTTGCTGAGTGAAGAAAAGGTTGGCTCCCTCAACGATATACTTGAAGTGGGGTTTGCCGTCGCCGTCAATGAGAGCGTTCATATTGGAAATATTGACGGCTTCAGGACGACCACCACATGGGACGAAGAGATCGGCCTTGTATCTCAAGTGAGCACTATTGCGGAAATCGGTACCATCAAGGACAATTTCGCCAGCTGACCAAGACAAACCGTGACTTATAGGTTCAAAGAGGTAACAGAATAAACTCACAAGGCAGTTTGACGTCCTGTTCTTCAACCTTGACGAGATAACCCTCCTTACTAAGCTTCGAGGTGTCAAAATGACCGACAGGCAGGCGGAGTTTCGCGAGCCTGATAAGCTCTGCCCGATCGATGCCTGCAGGATCATGAAGCACGCCACTACCATCGATGATGGCGATGGTTTTATCTGAGGACAACAGGATCTCATCTAGTGCGCATTCAAAATCGAAAGCCGACAATAATCAAGTTAGCAGTACTCACTGGAACCAAGATCACCATCAGGGCCGCCGGTCTGTACCTTGGTAATATCCTTCTCTCTAAGACCGAGCTTGCTGTAAATACCAAGCACGTATTGCCTGATAGATAGTGAAGTCATTCCGTAGGTGTCGTGAGGAACACCACCGAGGTTCTCCGCACTCTTGCCAGTGGTGAAGGACTTCCACCATGTCTCTGCACCACGAGAGCGGGCGTGCACTAAGCGAGGGACGTGGTTAATGAGTATCTTTAAGACAGGCCAAATTAAAACTTACACGCAGCCCAGTCCATCATGTCAGCGGTGCCTTCATCAGGGCCAAAGAACAGCAGCTCAGGCTTGCCATACAAGTCGACGATGGGTTCCTTGATGCCCGGGGTCTGACCAGGAATGAGGAGATCGATGATAGCCTAAAGCGAGGTATAAGTCTGGATTCTCCAACGCAATATGCAGTAATGCGTACATCAACGTATTTTTCGAAGCAGCGTCTGGGATTAGCGCCAAGCGAGGGCAAGATAGTACCCTTGGCGCCTCCTTCGGGAATATCCTTATTCTTGAGAGACTGGGTGGAAGCCAAGTTGTAGTTCTCGTCGAACAACATGCGCTGGTTAATGGAATAGTTTCTGTGGATGCATCAGTTTACGATTTCAACTTATCAAGGACGCTCACTCACTCCCTGTTCCTCGACATGACAAGGCGAATGCCACCACGAGCGACATCACGGAAGCGGATATGGAATCCACGGAAATCATTACCAATCACGAAAAACACGCCGTAAGGCGTCCTGGGATATTCGATCTCGGGCAGGAATTCAGGGGTAAGGCGGAAGGATAGGGCAACCTTTGTTGGTTGATAGAAGTTGGTCTTCAAGACATGCCTAAACAGTTGTTAGATACTAAAGGGTCAACCCAGTGGGAGACACTGACTTATTGAAGATGAGGAAACTCTCAAGAACTTGGAGCTCCTGCTTATTCAGTACGCTACGACGGATCTTGTCCCAGAGTTCTCCATCCGACAAAGGTTGAACAGTTTGGAGACGCTGGTACGAGAGTGTCGGGCTAAGATGGCTGTGTTTCAGGATACACTGTTGTCAGGTTCCAAGGAAATAACGAACCCCAACTTGGATGCTTCTTCACTTGGTGGGTAGTGTGTCATCGCGAAGTTAACATAGAGCAAGCGAATCTTTGGGGAATAAGGGATCGTCAAACTCGAACAGTGCGAAGACGTACCAGTTCAGGGTAAGCCTGAATGGCTTGTGCAATACTTTCTCGAGTGAATGTCTCCTCACGGAACCTTCGCTTAATGTTGTTGAGGACTTCGGCATGAGTAGGATCCGATTCATTCAACACATTCTTGAGTTGCAGGTACGCGGGGCCAAGACGGTTGCAGAAGTGTTGGGCGAAAATCCAACCGCAGTCTGACATTTTGTCAGGTACGAATAAACCAAGATAAATCAGAGTGAGGCTCACATGCATATGTGGCTTCCTGTACAGCGTGGCTGCCTGGAGATTTGGGCAAGAAGAAAGGATTGTCGGGAAGACAAAAGAGAAGCGATGCTTCTTTCATGACTTGGTAAATCGAGTGCTCGATGGGAGGAGCCGACGTGTTCGGGAGAGGGTTGAGGTAGATGGAGATAATAGTAATGCCATTGGCGAATTGTTCTGTTATCGTTTACTGAGGATTCGTTTACTCTAGGAGGAGACAAGATAAGGCTCACCAACGTATTTACCCGTCGAATACAGGGAGTAGAAGTGATAAAGATTCGACAGGGCGCTGTGACAACGTTTAGTTTCTGACAGGAGTCTAAAATAAGTTGCGCTTACCTGAAGAAGCGAGATGTGGTACCCATCTTGTACCCGATAACCAACCTCCTCTTGCGAGTTCCTTCGACTTCATAGACCTCGATGACAGGGCCATGTCGTGTTTCGACATTGGACATAACGTGCTGATAGATGAGAAGCGTATTCTTGGTGGCCTTTTCCAAGAAGGTCGAGTCGGAAACTGAGCGGATCTCAGTCTTGCCTGGAACAATTTCGGCCTTTGTCTTTGGGAAATTGCATTTCGTAACGAAGTAGCATCGAAGTTGCTGAGAAGCTGTTGCCGAAATCGAACCTGCCGAACGGAAAGTCTCGAGGCGATAGGCATTTTCAGGCGTTGACTTGTCCAGAAATAGCTCGTCGATTCTGTCCGAGAGAGAATAAGTATCATCCAAGGAAACGAACAAAGCCGCATATATGCATCGTGCCCGGCACTCCTGTTTAAAATAAAGTGCGGAGCAGAAAAAGATACACCACGAAAACAGGCTTCCCAGAGCAAAATCGAGATGGAAATCACGACTGACCGAGCCTCGCAAGTAGCGCCAGGACCTTCGGTTGAAGTGAGACCCGGGGCACTTGTATGAATGAATGTCGCGCCATTGCCGCGCTCATCGATCTTCTCCAAGTCGATAACAAGTTTCGAGGGGTCATGTTTGGTGTACGCCATTATCTTGGCGCCGAAGAGGGCAATAATGTGGTCGGCAATGACCTCGCGGGATTCATTCTGGAAGTAGGTGTCGTCAATACCGAGGTTGGAGTAAAACCAGTTGACTTCGCCCGCAACGAGTTCACGAGGAATGAAACCCTGGTTATTGAATGTGCAAACAAATCAGCGATCAGTAATGTGCCACTCATTCCAAATATCGGTGGGAAACTATCAGACCTTGGCCGCGACTTCTTGCTCGACCAGTGCACGCTGTTCCTCCTTACCGTGAAAGACGGGGGTGGTATATCCCGGGAGATTCTTGATGAGTTGTAAGGGGGTTCCGCTACCGCTGTGCGAGCTATTGAGCCCGCCAAGTCTGGATCCAGCGGGGTGTAATGAGGGTTCTGGGGTAGACATCGATGAAGACGGTGGGGGTTCGTTGCGGATGGCTGCGACGGTGAAGTCAGGAGCAGGGAATGAACGCAAGATGGAAGATAAAGAGAAGAGGAGGAAATAGAAGACAACACGGGCGAGTTCTTATACGTCAGGCATGTTTACATTTAGTTACGATGACAAGAATAAGTTATTCCATCCCAGTCGGCTCGTCACCCAGATCCCCACTCAGGCCATGACCAATGTGCGAGCGAGAATGATAAAACTAAATATGATCAATGAGATCTTCAGACATTACACTCCGGAACTTGGCCTTCACATGACTTTTCCACTTCCTGGGCATCAGGGCTGTTACGGTGTTCTCGACGCGCCAAACTCACATTCGATGAGCACTTTACGCGCTGTCAAGCCGTTGCTACTCCTCAGCAGCCGTACGATAAGGAAAAGTCCATGCATTGCGGTCCCATATCTCCTTGATTTGCGTTCATCTTCCGCAAGCGCCCGCTATCGATGTTCCCAACCCTTAATATTGTTATTCATCTCAAGACACTGTTGGGGTACACCTGACACGGGTCCGTCACTCACTCAACACTCCTGGGTTACGACTCGCTACTGGGGCCGTCCATCTTCTCACAGAATTACAAATGTCATCTGGGTCCGGACGGACCTTGCGCACTAATTTTTTGACCATCCCTCACCATTCATAAGTGCAATCGTGCCAAGCTCTAGTCCTGGCATGGTGTGTTCGTACCAAACACATCTGGGGACGAATGGCGCGCGTGTTCATGAACCTTGAAGACCCGAGGTGGCGGACATACGAAATGCCGTGTCGGATGCACGCCGTTCCCAAGTTAACGAGATCCGAGACGAGTACCGCTTTAGTACCATCTGCGCCCTATTTCATCCTCAGTCGTCCGCCCTCGCCATCCACATCGATGCTCGAGATACACACTCTTCGTTGTACCCTCAACAAGGTTCCGCTACCTATTCGCTTTCACACCAAATTCTGGTTCAAACTCAAAACCTATAATGACACTTCCTGGGTCCGCAGCTTCTCCCATCAACATATAACATGACCAGGATGCAGATGACGCTATTCGCTCCACGTGCCAGAAGCCGTAACTTCAAGCGAGTACAGACTTCCCCAATCTTTCCGTGCATATGCCCAATTATTCACGCTGACTCGCGGAATATGAAGGTCGTGTCTAGTCGTGTCCCCCCAGCCCTCGTCTCTCTGTACTTGTTATGATTTCCGAAGGCGCGATGATTGAATAACAGATTTCCCCGGTTGTTATCCTGAACAAATAGTATGCGGGGTACAGTACTTCCGCTCTATGTGCCGGGGTAAGCGGATTGAACAGAGAACGCAGAGCACATCGTAACGAAGCCACGATGAAACGCGGGCGTTGCTCGGCAAAACTCGAAGGCCGCCTGGCATTTGCTTGTGGTCCTGCGATAGCTACTGAATTATTGACAGCTCGCAGCAACGCCAGTTAACGCATACACTACGATAATCATCAAAAACTAATGACTATCATATCTCCAGGATAACCACTAATACTGGCACGATAACGGTTGACAATAATAGCACCCAATCAACATCCCAACTCCTCGCAGTTCATAAAACCATCCACATAGATGTACTCCCTTGACGATCTCTCGTCACTCCGGTTACTACAATACAATCCATTGATTGTTTTCTCAAACTACTCAATAACCGATCCACCAATTTACTACTTTACGCAATAATTCAGAAGAGTCTCCAGTCAGTCCCGCAGCCCTCAGAAGAGCCAGTGCTCAACAAATCACACATCAAGTGCCGCCAACCCATCCCTCACAAACTCCTCGAACAGCGGCTTATAGTCCTTGTGCCACCTACTCAACGCCGGCCTCCCCTCTGCAACATCCGCGGCACCCCACATAATCCTCAACTGGTCCACCTCCTTTTTGGTCTCATTGTCCGGGACGAGTATGTAAAACTGCCCTTCACGGACTTTATCCAACATGTACAGCACTGTTTCCTCGGCCGTCCAGGCCCCATGAGGCTTGGTCGCGGTACCATCGTCACCCGTCAGTCCGGTCCAAGTCCATCCGGGTCTATCGAATGTCATAGTCAGAACCCATTACGACGAAGGAGTAAGAGAAGGCTCAAGAATAAGAGGTACACACATGAAGAGATGAGCGGTGACGTTGCTCTCTGGACGTTCCCGGAGTTCGTGAGCAAGATTCTCGGTGAGAATCTTCACAGCGGCCTTGGATGCATTGTATGCGGCGTTCCCACTACCCCCGAAGTTAGTCCTACTATACGTATTTTACGGGAGATAGGACATACGGAGGATTGGTGATACCCTGCTTGGAGCCAGTGTTAATGATCATGGCTTGATTCTCTTGATGGATCATGAACTATTTATGATATGAGCCCAAAAAATCCGAGACTCGGGGAAGCGATATGCTCACAGGCACGAAAGTGTGCTGGACGTTGACAACACTAAACCCTGGCTCAGCACCTCATCCACAACTCCACGAACAGGACAACCACTCACCCAAAGAGGTTAACATCAAAGACCTTGCGCCAGTTATCCGTCCCCTCCCAGGAAGTCCCCTTCAACCCAATACCAGCATTATTCATCAACACCGCAACCTAAAGATCGCATAAATCTAACAATATTCAGCGCAAAAGAATGAAGCAAATCACGCACCTCTCCCCAAGTATCATAAACCTTCTCCTTCAACCTCTGAACCTGATCCAACTTGGACACATCGGTAGGCACGACCAACACATTCTGTTCCCCAATCTCATTCACAAGCTCCTTCCCAACTACTCTCAATTTCTCTTCATCAATATCCGCAATAGCGATCTTCAATCCCAATCTACAAAAATCACATCAACACTATCCTTCCAAAAGACGCGAGGATCAACCGAAAAGAAGGGGGCGGGGTTGTGGATGTAGCAAACATGCTCGATGCATCATTTGAATACTCACTTGGCCAACTCCTTAGCAGCAGCCTTCCCAATCCCGCTCGCCGCACCAGTGATAACCGCCACACGCCCCGCTTGCAAAACCGGATGCAACTCATCCGCAACCGACATATTACTCACGGTATACGACGGATTACCAAACGTCGATCGGAGAGGCGAAGCGTTCCGACTTCTACTCGAGCGTGCGGACATGATCGTTGGTGTTACTAGATCACCGGTGTCGTGTGTGTTACAATCAATCAGTTATCATGAGCGTTGTGGGTACCGAGAGACACACGTACAATGAGAAACTTCACTGAAAGCAAGTCAAAGTGGGGGTTCGGAGTTATGTCCGAAAAATAAGCTTGTGGGATATTTCTCGTCGGGCGATTGGTGTGGTGTAATAAATGGACCTGTTGAAAGAGATACAGTATCAGTTTCAAGGGGACTTATCAGTTGAACGATTTCAGGACAATAATAGCAGCGACAATATTGTTTCAGGGAAATCTGTCATCTGGAGTCTGTATGCGTCCATCGCTTATTACCGCCTGCCAGTGCCACAGCGTGAGCCAGGACGAAAGCGTCAGGAAGGTCGAAGCGATGTCCATGTCCCCTTGGCAGCAGTCACAATTTCACACCAAACAAGCGCAAGACAGCTGACCCAAGTTCGGCGATAACGCCAAACAGACAATCTAACCAAAAGACTCACCCAACCTCCAAGACACGCAAACTCAAAAAAAGAAGTGAGCAGGCAGAGGGATCGTAGGTGTTGGTCAATAAGAAGGACTACTAGAATATTCGTCTCGATGTCCCGATATATTTAGGAGTCCCCGGAAGTGATCATGCTTCAAGCACCCTCGTAACCTAATCTAATCTTAAAACCCCATGCTATCCCACGAACATCCTTCATTCATGGCACAGTAGGCTATCTTGGTGGCTGACGTAGATTATTAATTAACCCCTCATGGCCTTATATTCAAATTACAGGCTCAATGGTAAATGCGAACACTTCGCGGCAGGCATTTATCAACTCAAGATTAGTCATCGCGCACGTGACGTATATCTTGCGTGATACCTGAACGAATATCATCACATCCAAGATGAAAGAAAATAAACCAGTTCAAAACCCATCGAGACGCATACACAAAAGGAATACATTAAGAGGTGAAATAATCACGTCACTAAGTAAACAAAGGGAAGGGGGGAAGGATAGGTAATGGCAAACCACACACTAGTCAACGCGAAACACAATCTGTAGGAGAAAAGGAGTAACAACATAAGAAGTTTCAAGAACCCTCGGAAAAGTACAAAAGGTATCAACACACCCGCTCACTCTACCTTCAAACCGTTGCAGAATTCGGCACAGCGTTGCCATTGCCGCTGCCATTGCCATTCGCATTCGTATTCGTAACCCCACCAACACTAGCCGCACTACTCGGCGCAGCTGCACCCTCCATCCCCATCTTCCTCCTCACAACCTCAAACGTCTTCAACATCTTCCTCCTAGCTCCAAGCGCCGCAACCCCCTTCGCCTCCAACTGCGCCTCATCCAAAACAACAATATCCTGCCACTTCATACCCTCGAAATTCGGCGTATACTTATGCAACCTCAAACTCCTCAACCAAGCCGGAATATCATTCAACAACGCAGGATCAATGTCCTCCTCTCCCTTTGGCGTACTCCCATTGTCCATTCTACTTCCCGAACTCGACGCACTCCTAATGCCAGGCGACCTCCCAGATGGAGGTCCCCCACGCCGGTTGTTCATCCCTCCCATGGGATTACCAAGTCCAGCACCAGCAGACATGGGTTGCATACCCAACCACCCTGGATGTCCATACCCTTGCGCTTGAGCCTGAGCATTCGCCGCCGCAACCTGCGCCGCTAGCAACTGAGCTTCAGGAGACAAGGCCATCGCACTCAACATTTGATTCATACTAAACGGACTCATCGGTCCACCAGCACCCATGTTCATATTCGCCAGTGCTGCAGCGGCCGCTGCCGCATTCCCCGGCATTCCAGGTATTCCCGGCATTTGTGGAGACCCCATACCCAGATGGAGTCCGTTGAGTTGGACGCCGAGACCGTTGACGTTTGGATCGTCACTAGGGTTGCCATTGCCATTGTTGTTGAATCGGTTAGCGTTGTTATTGGAGGATGCATTGTTGGTGGGCGCCTGGCCTCGACCACCCCAGCCCCCGCTGGCGTTCCGCATTCCTCCAGAGGCGTTACGTCCTCGTTGGTCTTGAGATTGGGCCCCATTAACCGGGTTCCCGTTCTCGTCGTAGTGTTGGCCATTACCATTATCGTTATTCTTGTCTGTCACAGGCTTCCTGCGGTGGACCGTAGGATCACCCATACGGGGTACCCCAGGCGTCTTGTTCCATTCGTTCAGCTTAGTCGAAGCTGATTCGAGTGATTGGGTGTTCTTAGGGAAGAGCGGGATGGCAGGCGTGTTGACCATGTTGGCCCAGCTCTCGCTCTCACTGGCATTTCCGCCAAGGTGAGGCGAAGGCAGAGTTCCAGAAAAGTCGCTGCTTTTGGGGCGCGAGGCGCCGATAACGATTTCCTGTGCTGGTGCGTTCGCCTCGGAGACTTGAGCGAGTTGGGATGCGGCGCCCCAGGATGCCCGACCATCGCCGCCAGCAGATGCTAAGACAGGGGCGGAAATTCGGTGAGCAGCATTACTCGCTTTCAATTTGGCCCGTTGTTGAGCGAGAGTTGCGGCGGCATCAGATGCACCGCCGGAATTGTTAGCCGCGGAATCGGGGGACAAGAAGTTGGAGTTATTGTCAAGGATAAGGGATTGACGGTTGGTGTTGAAGTTGCGCGTGGTGGGGGACGCGGGCATATTAGATTTAAGGCCTGGGGATTTCATCCTCGCAAGGCTGGCTTCCATCTGGCTTTGCATGGAGCCTGAAAATAGGCCACCCAATGGTTAGAGATCTTTGATTGATGTATCACAAAACAATTGATGCATACCCATGGCAGGGCTCAAGAGAGCGGTCATTGGGTCCGACCTGGCCATTTGCTGGAGCACGGTGATAAAGAAGCGAATTTGAACTTGGGTTGAATGTTGGAGAAGACTGTATAGAGCGGCTGTGCGCTCTGCTTCTGAGAGGACTTTGAACCCTATGAAAGTGTCAGGAGGGCATGGCTAATGCAAGGAACACGGACTGACATTGCTCGATGGCACCCAATTCCTCTTTGAAATTAACATCTAAGGAGGCAGCAGCCATATCCTCCTAGAAGGGGGGGGGTGAGATATCAGGCAGGCTGCGGCGGGATAGGGCACATACGAGGGTAGCTTCATAATTCTGAAGGTTTTCAAACCATTGGTCAAGAGCCTCGGCTATGGAATGTCGTTAGCGAGGGGAAGAGAGACTGAGGAGAAGGGTCACCTTCTGGGGTTTGGAACATGCCTGCACTGCCAAGAAGCTCGCTGGTGGGCCTTGCGCTAGACTGTGCCCCAGGGCGTGGAGAGCCGGGGACGAGGGTGGGGGTACCACGGGAAGAGGGACCCATGGACTGGCGTGCGCTGACCCTGCCGCTGTCTCCGGGACCAGGAGAGGGACTGGGGCTTGTGGAGGGCGGGCGGAGACTCATGAGGTAAGAGAAAAAAGGGCAATGAACAAGACCTGGAGAAGGCTAGAGACACCAGGGAAGGAGAGTGAATCTAGACGAGACCAGCGGGCCTGCCGGTCTAGCAAAGAGTTAAGAGATGGGAGTGTGTTGCAAAAACAACAGTGCTGCCTGTTGTCAGTCACCAGTCACGCTTCCATTTATGTACCCCTCGCATACCATCATCCATCCATCCGACATTCTCCTTCCCTCTACATTCCAGGGCAAGTCTCAGGTCCGCCAGCAGCAGTTACTGTAGGCCAATAGATTGAAATTGAGTGGAATACTTAGCGCTTACTTACCCTGGCCTCCGGGGTGTGGCGGAGGCTGCTCATGTAATCACGCGAAACATCTTGATTCGTTCACAACGCCCGTCAACAACCGCCGTCACCTTTTTCTTGACCATCCACCTGCTCCCCGTACCTTTTTTCCTCTGGCCCAGCTGCCACCCGCTCAACAGAGCACCACAATGGCCCAGTCCTATTTTCCCTCCCGCGTCGCCTCTCCTGTGAAAGAGTCCTATTCCGACGCTGCTTTTGCGGGAATCCATGGTGACCGCCAACTCAAAGTTGAGGACGTCCAGGAAGCTTATATTGAGCAGAAGGATCGGTACGTATTACTCGCGCGTTTTAGCGCTGTTTTTACGTCGTTTTTGGTTGTCGTCTTGACCTTGGATACCCACAGTCTCCTAACCGCGATCGACTCAACCAAGGCCATACTCAACGACATCCGCACCTTCAACAAGTCCGAATGGGTCGTTAAATATCCCCAGCTGCGCGAACAGACGCCCGAGGAACCCACGAGTCCCTCTTCTCCCTCTTCTCCCTCTCCTTCACCCAAGCGACCGAATGCTCCACGGCGCTCCCTCTCCTTCGCGGACGACCCTTCCTTCGAAGCCGAGGTCGTCGTGTCGCAGAAAAAGGGCCTCCATCGTCGCATCACCCTTTCGTCTATCCAGGATGCTCAGGAGGAAGAAAGTCCGGAAGCAGGAGCAGAAAAGGAAGACGACAATGATCGTCTCATCCCCTCTGCCGAGTTCAACGTCCTCAAGCTTGACCTGAAGCTCGGATCTCACTCATCGTCTTCTGCGGCTTCCCTAGTCCACCAGCTAGAGAAAGCCTCAATCGCCAATCTCCTCGATGATCGTATCGGAGCCTCCATGGGCCACATTGATAAACTCCGACTCCGAGTGGAAGATACCTCTTCCAAGGTCCTCGTCACTGGTGACCTTAACGCTGGCAAATCCACATTTGTAAATGCTCTTCTGCGTCGCGAGGTTATGCCCGTTGATCAGCAGCCTTGCACGACTGCTTTCTGCGAGGTCCATGATGCGGCGGAAAACCAGGGCAAGGAGGAAGTTCATGTACTCAAAGAAGGTGTCGAGTACAACGTCAACGATGAGTCTACATACATCAGGGGCACCATCGCCGACCTAGAAGGAATCGTTGCTGACAACGAGGCCACACAACAAGTAATCAAAGTCTATTTGGCCGATACTCGGGCTCCTTCGGAATCCCTCCTTAACAACGGTGTCGTTGACATCTCCCTCATCGACGCTCCAGGTCTCAACCGCGACAGTCTCAAAACCACTGCCGTCTTCGCCCGCCAAGAGGAAATTGACGTTGTTGTGTTCGTCGTCTCCGCCGAGAACCACTTCACCCTCTCTGCGAAAGAATTCCTCTGGAACGCAAGCAACGAAAAAGCTTACCTCTTCATTGTCGTCAACAAATACGATCAGATCAAGAACAAGGATAAATGTCGTCGACTCGTACTTGAGCAAATCAAGCAGCTTAGCCCCCGAACGTACGAGGAAGCAAATGACCTTGTACACTTTGTCGACTCCGCGGCCGCACTCCAGCCCTATACTGCCAACCCAGCCTTTGACGACCTCGAATCCGCACTCCGTTCATTCGTTCTCATCAAGCGCTCAAAGTCGAAACTCCAACCCGTGACGACATACCTGCATAATGTCCTCTCCGATGTTGAGCTCCTCTCGAGCGCAAATGCGATCGTCGCGGACTCTGAAGTCCAAAAAGCCCGCACTGACCTCTCACACTCGCGTCCCGTACTGGATAAGATGAAATCTAGTCGAGAAACTCTCGAAGACGCGCTCGAGTCAACAGAGGAGGATGGGGCATCTCAGGCTTCCGCTCGAACTAAAACCATACTCGGTGAAGCACTCGACCGAGTCGGACAAGGTCGTCTCGGTGTTCCTAATGCGCATATCCAACTTCCTACTTATCCAGGGTTCTTGGGTATCTGGGATTATGCACGGGATGTTCGTAGGGCTTTGCTCGCGAGCATTGATGCCGCGGTTAAATTGGCCGAGGATGAGGCGAGGGTTATCACTAGTGCTGGTGTGGACGAGATTAAAGCGCTTGGAGAGATTCATTTGCCTGAAGGTGTGGAGAGGAGTCGGAGGGTGTTTATGCCTGAGGCGATGTTCAGCGTACACCGACGCAGTGGAAAAGGCGCTTCTAAACGCCGCTCTTTAAGCGGGAGTGGCGCAATCGTCGCAGGTGGTACGCATGGCCTTGGCATAGGTCTTGCATCCCGCCCGGAATTACTCGAAACCTCGTTCTTTGATATATTCGACGTGAATCACCAGTTCTTGATCTACTTCCACTCCGAAGCCAAACACGCTGATATATACGATGATGAAGATGACGGACCTAGTCCTACAGCACTTAGCATTGCTAGTGTGGGGTTGGGTGCGTTGACGATGGTCGGTGGACAAGCGATCGGCGCAAGAGGTGTGATTGAAGGGTTGTTGAGAATTGGAGAAGTGTTCTCGAATGAGAATACGAGGAAGTGGGTCGCTCCCGTTCTTGGTGCTGTAACAATCGGGTTTGGTGTATACCTCGTCCTTGAACTCCCATCGTCCATCCCGCGCACCGTGGGTCGTAGGGTACGAGGGCAAATCCTTCGTCAACACAAACAACAACAAGAATCGGCTGTCTCTACGTACGTTCGTGGACGTGGAGTACATGGGCAAGAGCCGTTACCGTTTGTGGACGGGCATGCGGAACGTATTGGAAGGGAGACGAGGAAGGTGTTGAAATTGGCTGCGTGGGATTTGAGAGAGAGGTTTAGGAATGCGTTGGAGGAACGTGCGAAGGAGGTGAAGGGTGCGGAGGAGATGGAGAGGAGGGCTGTGAGAGCGAAGGAGTGGTTTGAGGGTGTTGTGGAGAAGGCGGAGGGGATTAGGAGTGCTGTTGGGTTGGAGACGTTGCTTGTTGCTTGAAACTGACTGCTCTTGAAAGAAGGGACATAGGTTCTTTTCCATCCGTGTCCTTGTGGTTTTTCTCTGCATGAACTACCCCACCTCAGTTTGTTCTCGAGTTGAATATAGTGGATTTCCCCCCCCCCCCCCCCCCCCCCCCCCCCTTTCCTCCATTTTGACTTTCTACCTTCCCCCCTTTTCTTCGCTTAAATTGTTCGTAAAAGGCGAACATGTGCTCCCTTTCATCTTCCTTCTTGCATCCTTACGCAAACGATCGACGAGGCAGACAGTGCCGCGTCTTCAACCGATTTCTGCTTATAGAAGTTATTTTTCCTTGAATTATTCCTTTACTCCAATCCCCTTACTCTACACTCGTTTATGACTATGATCTAGGAAATACCTTTTCATTAACGATACAAATGTGTAAAACTTATGACCTGGTTCTTTGTTGCAAGAGCCCGAATTTATGTATATACAATTCGTTCTTTGTTTATGACTATGATCTCGGAAATACCTTTTCATTAAAGATACAGATGTGTGAAACTTATGATGACCTGGTTCTTTGTTACAAGAGCCCGAATTTATGTATATACAATTCGTTCTTTGTTCTCAAACTCGAAGGCTTGAACGTCCATATCCCTTTGTCGTCACCGAGGAGCCCAATACAACCTTGAGGAGTCGATGGTTATGAAACGAAAGATGGTTGTTGGGCTTGTTGCGAGGGAGAGGTAGTAAAGCCGAACATATGATTGAGTTAACACATGCGCGCCCAAATCGTGCAATCACCATCAAGCTTCACCCGAGCCAAACAATGCATTGACGTATCCGCTGGCCACATTGTACGCTTCACACGAATGGATATAAGAAGAGCGACGGTGGAGAGCGCATCACACCTTTCTCTTCTCTTCTCCTTTCTAGTGCCCTTCTCTCCCCCGGCTTGGTTGACAGTGTCAACCCCTTGAGTCCGCCTTCTCCCTCTTCTTTTCTAGTTCACTGTTGCTCTTCACCCTACGCTAGTCGAGGGACCTACGCTCATTCATCCACTTCCTTGCCGGGTTTACAATCATTTTCAATCAACCCCTCCATTCAACCATCATCCAAGTACATTACACAAAAAATGAGGTTCATCAACACTCTCTTCAGTTTCACTGCCATCGCCATCGCCACCAGCTCTCTCACAGCCTTCTCGGCTCCAGTTTCACCAGTCAAGCGAGACGTCGACCCGGCTCTTGTCCCCGAATTCGGTGTTCAGCCAGGGCAAAATCCAACTGGCACAGGTGACTGCGACGGGATAACCAACGCCGCCGGCCAAGTCGTCAAAATCCCTTGTTCATGTCCGCCTGATAGGGCATCGTTCATCCAAGTAAGGTCTCCCCTTCTCCACTTCAGTGATCGGATGCTGAATGTAGTTGATGGAAACACGTGTAGTCTCTGAACGAAAATGTCAACGCGGGTCATGCTGTGAATAACCCTGGGATCAGTGTTTCGTTCCCCACAGGCAACTCCAAAGAGGACAAGTTGGCGAGACTGCAAGCCGCGATTGTGACGTTGCAGAATTTGAAAGGGCCTGGTGTAGGGTGTCCAGCTGCTTCGACGACGTTTTTGGCACAACAGCAGGCTATCGAGGATGGGACTGACGACAGTGCTGCTCCTCCTCCTCCGTCATCCCCACCACCAGCATCCTCCCCTGCACCCCCACCAAAGAATAATGCCAATACTCCGCCGGCAAGTGGTGGTGGTGGTGTGGATCCTGCACTCGTCCCTGAATTCGGAATCCAACGTGGCCAGAACCCGACAGGAACAGGCGATTGCGATGGAACAACCAACGCCGCCGGACAAGTGGTCAAGATTCCTTGTTCGTGTCCACCCGATCGCCAGCCTTTTATTCAGGTTCGTTTGATTCTCGAATGGGTCTCGAATGAGTCTAGAGTCTGATTGCCTGATGATGTGTAGGCGTTGAATCAGAATGTTGCTGCTGGACATGCCGTGAACAATCCCAGCGTGCCTGTATCGTTCCCAACAGATGATTCGAATGCATCCAAGGCTGCGAGGATCCAGGCTGTGCTTGTTACGTTGCAGAACTTGAACGGGCCTGGCGTTGGTTGCCCTGCTGCGTCAACAACATTGCTCGTAAGTTTGATGCAGACCATAGAGATACTAAATCACTTACACAACTGTCTCTTTGTCCTAGGCTCAGTTGAAAGCTCTGCAGTCTTGAATGCCTGGCAGTGCAAGTGTATAGATGCTCCAGAGTTTGAGAACTCAGTAGTGTACATGTTTGCTTGTTATCGTACGGTTGATGAATGTATTTAATGAGAAGGGCCTGATTCATAATAAGAGCTGAGTACCAGAGATTGTAACTTGATCTGCTACCCCTAGAGTGGAATTCTACGGCGGTAATCCAACAAATCCGGTGCCAAGCCTAGAAACAATTAGCGTATGAAGGATAGTAGTGGTCAATAGAGGTGAGATGTACATGGGGATATATGTTGACGGAATGTTTGTGATTTTACCTGGCGTGAGAGGAATGTTAGACAATGTGAGAGAGTAAAAGCCAAGAAATGAGAGATCAGATGGCTAGGTAAAATGATGTCGGCACGCTTGTTCAGCGGTGTCTTAGGCCGCTTCTTGGAAACACGGACCATAGCATTCGTTCATCGTGGGATGAAGGTGGTGGGATTTGGTTGAAAGTGATTACTCACCTGTGAAGATCGAACCGATACCGTGATACCATGGGCAGGGTAATTGGACGTGTCAGCAAATAACATCAAAGCATCATAGTGTCAGATCTAGATATCATAAAGGCGTCAGTAAATGTAATAATACGCTACTGGGGACGCGAAGGTATCAGATAGCTAGGTAAAAGGGTTCTGCATGATGAGTAGCGGTGTCTAGTCGCTGCTAGGAAACACGGACCATAGCATATGTTCATCCGTGTAACGAAGGGGTACCAAAAGGGGTCTGAAACTCACCTATGCTACAACAGTTTTGAGCAAAGATGACGGCGCAAATGGACAAGGTGAAGAACAGAAAATGGGTGGCTTCGATGGGATTTTGATGCTGAGATCCGTGGGAAAGTATACGTGATCTTCGACAGGATCCTTAGCCCCTGTTCCTGCCGGGAACCCGCATTTGCTGCACCCGGCCTCCCTGTCCCATATGCACCCAGGGAATCGCATTCCTGAAGAGCGATGCCGACTGGCTCAGCTTCTTCCCATTCACCGGCCTAGACAACTTATGCAATCTCATTCTCCAAGAGGCAATCGGCTTGGTCATGATACAAGTCCTTGTTCGTACATGGACGTCTGTGTTGTCGTACTGCCGCGTACGTGTGAAGCCTGTTATGCCATGCGCGGCCTGCTCTGTGTTCTTCGCGTCAACCATATACCCAATTGCGTTTTCACTCTCCTACTGGAGTTTTGGATGTCACGATTCTGGATAACTGACAACTTCCATGCCTCTATCAACGGCATGGGCGCGTCCATGGGATTGGAACCTACTCTGCGACGGGCTGAAAATATCATTCGAATCCTCTCGAAGCCCGTTTTTCGTCCCCACGGTTATTACCCTATCGTTCTGTTACGCTTCCTTGCGACAGCAGGAATGGTGCCCACAGAATTTGAACCCACGCTACCTTATCTTGTGAATGAGGCTGCCTGCGTGTCAAGACACCCAAACTTAACCGGAACAACTCCGAGGACTTGCATCAGAGAATTACTTCGTGTATCAGAGAAACAGAGGTCCAACTCGAAGAACGGAAACTTCATCGTGATGCCTTGGCGAACGTGTGACGAGCGAATATCCATCTTATAGGACGTCAGTATCCAAAGATGTCATTGCGCGCATCACCACGTTAACTTGCAGATAGATGTGGTTCCTGGGACTTCTAAAAATTTCCCATTCCGATGGCTATAACTAGACATCGGTGGATCGGCTTCGAGGATAAGCTTGCTTACCGCTTACCAACACCTCCCTACGATGCGTGCAATTCTGGTCAAAGACGGATCTGGTCCAGCAGAAAACCTGTTCATTGGCGAGGCACCGAAGCCACAGATCGGTCCTCGACAAGTTCTAGTTAAGGTTTGTCACCACCCCGTATCGCTTGCCAGCTTTCTCGCGACTCGGGTTGATTGAAACGCCTGCCGGTAGATCAAAGCCTTTGGTCTCAACCGTATGGACATAAGCCAACGAGAAGGCAAATATCCGCCGCCTCCCGGTGCATCTTCGATCCTTGGCGTAGAGTTTTCCGGGGTTATTTCTGAAATTGGCCATCATGTTAGTGAGTGGGTAGTTGGCGACCAGGTGTTGGGCTTGGCTGGGGGTGTGAGTAGTTGCTTCTTCCATGTGCTGATATACCTTAACTAATTATTGTGCAGGGTGCCTACGCCGAATATATTGCTGTTGCCGCAACTCACGTCCTTAGGAAACCTGATCATCTCTCCTGGGCGCAAGCTGCGAGCATTCCAGAAGTGTTCCTCACTGGTAAGTACGTTATCTTCCGATTTCGTACATCTTCTGACGCCAGCGCCGGACCCATAGCGTATCAGGCGCTGGTGTTCATCGGCAAAATACGCAAGGATGATGATGTTCTGATTCATGCTGGTGCTTCTGGTGTCGGCATAGCCGCTGCACAATTAGCACGATATTTTGGGGCGTGAGTATCTTACGGGTCTGTCTTTTGCCGCCAACATCTGACCGCGTTGGGCAGGCACACCGTTACAGCAACCACATCAACACAGGAGAAGATTGACTGGTTGCTTAAAATGCCAAACGGTCCCACGCACGCTACCAATTATAAGACTGAGGACTTCGCCGCGGTAGCCAAAAAGGTCACCAATGGAAAAGGCGCCAATATTGTGATCGACTTTGTTGGGCCAAGTCACTTCAATAAAAACCTCGAAGCGTTGGCCGTCGACGGCCGAATGATAATGTTGGCCCTACTAAGCGGTACCGAGCCCCTCTCCATTATACGGCGGCTATCTATAATTTCGTGATGTACAGGTCCGATCCTCGAGAAAGCGAACCTTGCTCCCCTGCTATATAAGCGCATCCATTTAGAAGGTTCGACTTTACGTTCACGCTCGGCTATGTATCAAGCCGATTTGATACAACGGTAAGTACCCACAAACCTATATCTCCGCTGCTAATAGTGACTCTTGTTCCACAGATTCAGGTCCAATGCGTTTCGCCATATTTCTGGAGAAGAGGGACATGGACCTATCAAGACCTACATCCACCGGGTAAATATATCCCTCTCAAATGAATTCAATTCGCTTATCTACCATCACCGCCGTATATACAGGTATATCCTTGGGATCGCATTGGAGAGGCACACAGAGAAATGGAAGCAAACCAAAATATGTAAGCATTCACTTTGCTGGTTTCATATTATCATTGCTGAAACTCGGGAAATGACTGTAGCGGAAAGATTGTCGTTGAAGTTGTCTGACTGCTGCTTCGCGAGTCGCACCTGGATTCTGAATTGATTTTCTGTATTAATGGTCGTTTGCCCAGAAACTGCAGAAATCTATTTTTACTTCTCTTACGTCGCTTTTCTGCTATGCGTCTGTGATCATTGGCAAATTGAATCAACCAACTCCAAAGCAACAAATGCCAGGGTCTGATGGCTTTATTTGAGATATTTGTCCAGCGTCGTGGTACTTCTTTCATTAATCATTTTTTGGCTTCTTCAGATGTGATCCTTAGCCAAGGCTCATCAAGCCCATGCATCAGGATCAGGGTTGGTCCATATATCCCTCCCGACAGTTGGACATGGTTACGCCAAAGTGAATGTGCAATCCAAGTGCGGGTTGGTAAGGTCGTCATGCATTCAATCGGCCCCCGAAAGAACGCGCTACTTCGCCTGCTTCCATCGACTTATGAAACCAACTGTGGTTAGGGACACAAATACTGGGAGCTGTTCAAGTGTTGAGTCAATAATATTCTCTTGCGAATGTAAGCCGGCCAGTGGGCATGATCATCCTTGTCCTTTGACGTTTCTATATCCGCTCTTCAGGTTCACGCGATCTCATCGTCGGAAACCATCAAGATCTCGTTTGTATCGACGCTCTTCGTCGTGTAGAGCCCAAATTCCACCACAACATGGTATATCAACAAGGACGCCCTCCCCAATGGCTCGACCAGGTACAGCAGAAACATGTGTCAACGCAATGATGCGTTAGACTGTCCCTTCATTGGATCCCAGTCCCTGGACAGAAAGGGGCACGAAGTAGGTACGTCACTCACATGGCCGAGAAAGACCAGCAATCAAACCCTGGCAATGGATGTGCTCACCGACACGGGCGTCTACTGCATCTTATTACATCGCGTGTGAGTTTGTTGAGAGTCGAACCTGTATTGACGAGATATCGAGATATCCCAACCTAACCTCTCAGCAGGCTCTTGATTCATTTGGCAGGCTGTCCAGGGTGCATCTTCTCCGCCGTTGGAATCTGAATGATACTTCCTACTTTTCCGAGACAGTAGCACTGTGCCTTGGCCTTCAATCATTTGACTTAGTCCAGCAGATAGAAAGATCATCACGACTTGAGGGCGGGATCAGTGGTATAGGCAGAACTCCCGATCGCAAGCTCGATTCAAAATCCTAGCTGCCCCAGACACCAAGCAGATCCGAGGGCTGCCGTGGCGGAATCAAGAAGAACAGGGAACCAGCCACGCGACGCCTAAAAGCAAGGTTCCATTTCGGGTTCTGATGAGACAGTATGTCGCGGCTACTTTCTTGCGCGAGTGTGGATGTGGAGTTGCTTTGACCCGGTCAAACGAGCAAGGCAACGTATTTTGGGACGGCGGTGATAAGGACGATAGCTGAAAGGCGCAGTCGATTAAGTCTGGGCGAGGCGAGGATGTGTCAAGAAATAACGTTGAGGGGTATTGGTTTCTAGGGCCGTTTGCAACTGGTCTGGGGAAGAGGCTTGCTTCCTAAGTTTAGCGGTGGTTGTAGGACCCTAATTCCACTGTCATCGGGTAGCAAGAAGAATCACAAGCGGACCAAATAGGATTTGTCCAATGGCCGATCATACGGGACATTCCATCCTGTTCATGGGAAGCTTGTTACACGAGCCGAAACTTCTTTGCCACGATGCGCTAAAGATGCCACCAATGGCAAGAAACACCCTGGCGCAGGAACGGGAAGAGGCTGGGTAGCGCTAGTAAGCGATTCGGAATTCTGATCGTACGATTGTGTGATGAGCTCTGGGTTGCTGAAGGCATGCTGTGAGCATAGCTGTTGGTTGGACTTGTTGGGAAATCGAAAAGCGCGGAAATTATTTGCATACGTGTTCCCAATGGATTCCCAACTATGTAGAGTGTTGATTAAACAGAACGTTGGGGGGCGCAAAGGTCCGGAGCCAAGACTACAAGGCTTTTCGAAACATTTCAAACTGGTTCATGCATTGTGCTTGTCAGGCTTGCGTACAAACGTTCAACGTGATTGTGCAGGTTCACCGCACTTCCAGTCCCCAGCCATCTTCAATGGCAAAGCAACGGGTTATGAGCATTTTGATTCAGGGGAATACCGATGACGATCATATCACTCCGCAATGCCGGGCGCTGTTGCCGTATGAATGCCCTCTCCTTTTTGGAATGCTCGTCAATCGAGGCCACCCTTCCGTTGCACTGCATCGTATCCATACTCGGGCGAAAGGATGGGCTAAGCGACCCCACTACGAATACATCAGAAAGGCTTCCTTATTTAATCCGAAAATGGTTTCCGTTACGCCGCGAACCACATGATCTCGGGAGCTGGGTACAACGAGTCAAGTACGCATCGACCAACAAAGAAGCAGTGCAACAAACACATGGAGCAAACAACGGCACAGGTGAAGGTCCGTGTATTGGTGTATTAGGCTGAGGGTGAGTGATAATCATGAAATTCAGCGAGTGGAGAGTGTCGAGTCATTCCGTTTGTGACGCAGCCCCGAATGAGCATTCCGGACCACTGCAGTTGCTTGGACATCCCATGATGTACTAATGAATTGTTGATGGCTGTGCTGCGGTGCTCTCGCGGTACCTGAGGAGGGAGTTGAGATGGGAAGCCGATTGCTAGGAACATAGTTGCGGACAATTGCGGTGTTGACAAGTGTCCCTAACAGAAAGCGACGTAGCGTCAGATGCCAAAATTATCATACCGAAATTGATCGCTTACTCCATTTTCCACCAGCTTTGAAACCTCCCTGATGCCCTCCTCGGGCGTGAAGTCGTTGCCGCATCACTATCAGATCCACTGCGTTGATATGCCGTCCTTCTCACCGTTCAAACAGTTCCTTGTGAGAGCAACTTTACGCCCGTTACGGCGATTCCGTCCTCTAATCCATTTCGAGTCAATCAAGGTCATTTCATTCTTAACACAGACACTGCGGAAAGTCCCTGGCCTGCTACTATAAAGTCTACTCGTATTTTCGAATGACTCCTCATTATCGTCCTCAACAAACACCCAACCCATCCGCGTCTTTCCAACCGGATATATACCTGCACATATAACCTGCCTCTCACTTCTCACTCTCACCTATCGCTCTCACCCCACCACCTCGCATCCACCACCACTCATATAACATGAGCAGCCAAGGCAACAGTGGAAACGTCAAGTCTGGCTCTGGCCAAGGAGGAACAACTTCGGTCAGCGCGAGTGCATCGTCCAATGGTGCTGTATTTTTCTAAGCACCATGACCCTTGTCGGGCAAGTCTACCCAGCTTTGGTGATTGGGGCCTATCAACACCCAGCCCCCTTTTCATTGTCTCCCCATCATGGCATCGGCATTATAGCCGATGAACATAACCCCATACGGATCACCCGCATCATTATCTATCAGACGCGGCCCCTCGCGCTCGTCGTCCCAATCACGGTCCACTCATGCAATTCACAATCCACAATAATACTTAATCCTCATCGGATCTCGCACCGACGTGCGAGGAGTAATTGGAAGTAGAGGAGGAGAGAAGGCGGAGAGGGAGACTTCTATCAAGGACTTACTTTCTAGACCCCATTCACCGAATCAGACGGACACTATCACACTTCCTGACATCCAGCCATTTTGTATCAATAGCCTTGTCTGTAATTTTCCCTACCTTCGCCCTTCGTAACCTTATCACTTTTTCGACATTCGGTTCTCCGCGCACTAGTAGTCATCTAATTTCTTAGCCGTCGGCTTTCAAGCTGTATTTATTTCACCTTCTGTAATACATTCTCCTCGTCCGCAAGTTTGTTGCGTATGTAGAACATACCGTAATCATAATGCACTTCCCTGGTTCACCAATCTGATAACCTACGAGAAGAAGTCCGTATGATGGCCTGTGTGGAAATTCGAAGCGTCAGTCAAGTAAGCGCATGAGGCTGATGCATGATGCCCGGTGAGTATGGAGGTACTTTGAATCGTTTGTTCCTTCCAGGGTTAGTATCATCCACGGGCGACTAAGAAGCAGGCTGAGGCGCTTCCTTCGAGTTCGTGGACACCGGCGACCACGAGGCAACTGAGCAGCGATCACATAGTACCGCCAGACTTGCCGTATCGCTTTGATGGCGTTAGTGCTGATGAGGACACCGAGTCTGTGGGTCTCATCTGCGTCATCTCGAGTACCATTACAATAGCAGTCTTCCCGCAACATGTGCAAGCCATTGATATCACTAAGCAATGTTATAGATCCCCGACAAACCAGTACAGGTAAGAGATGAATCATTTGTCGCGGTGCGCAATAGCATCTAAAGATGCGACCCATGATGGCCAGAAAATTTCAGCAACACGCCACCTCGAAGAGGTAAGAGTCCACTAAAAATTCGATGACGCCAGTTTGGGTATTACAATGTATATACATAGACTACATGGCCGAGATGGTCAAAGTAAACCCCGAAACGTCGGACAACGAACACATCCCGTTCAAAGCTTTGCAGTGTTTCCTCTAATCTCCGTTAACCAGATCCCCGTACGCAACTCATCTCGTTGTCGAGCAGCCCACCATTGCAAGATGACATCTACCACCTCATCCTGACGTTTCGTAAAGTTGTGATCCGCATCCTCCATTAGATGGAGAGTGTGTGTCCCAGGGGATCTTCCGCCCAGCGCGCTTGCGTAGATCAACGCATCATATCTGTTCCAGTGCCCAACATCACCAACACGATGTGGAATGAAAATCACCGGTCAGCAATGCATCACACTCATCGCGAATCACAAAAAAAATTTTTTTGGCAAGCACAGTGTGGGACCGTGCCATCGAAATTGAGAGGGAGAAGAAACTTACGGAGGCACAGTCTTATCCTCGAGTCCGTGCAACGTCAACACATCCGTTTCCTTGGGGAACTGTTCCCAAACGAACGACGTATCCCAATTGCAGAACTGCTCTACATCCTGCGGATATACCTTCGCCACTACCTGTTTTCGAGCAACGGTAACACGCCATTCATGATATCCCTGCTTCGCAAAACTCTCTTGCCACATCTTGGCTCCCGCGGTTTCTGCATTACGTATAGGAAAGGGCAGAGAGGGCCGACGCGGGAGGATGATACAACCATCGAGAGGGCCATCATGATACAAGCCGCAGCAACGAAAATGAGACCGAAATCGAGAGTCCGGATCGAGTAATAAACAAAAAATGGGTAGGGAAATCAGGGTCAGATCCCACGAAGTATCCACGGCAGCGGGTTGCGGGAACACCCAAAAAAGAACCAACAAACCAGAAGAATGAGGCAAAAAGTCAGTACCTGATGCAAAAAATAGCACATAAATGAGATTGATCGTTACCGAGTATTTTCTACCGGGGAAAGGTCCACCCAAGGGGAGCCAGACCAGTCACACGGGGTAGTCGAAAGATAGACCCAATAGAGATTTGATGCAGTTTCGGTCGGCCAAGGACGGAGTTGAAGTTGTGGGGGTTGGTTGTCGATGATCACACACCAGGGTAAGGGTAACAATCAACCCCAAGCCGAAAATCCCGTAAATCATGAGATATGGGGGAAAAACCGAGACGCGGGCGCAGTCAATAAACGGTGTTTACCGGTGGGAGGGGAACAATGGTTAAGGCAAGAGTTTACTTACCCGCATGCGATATCGACCCGAGACGTTAACAAACGCGGGTACCTTTCTGCCCTCGTCCGTTGTCGCAATCCATCGGAAGGCGACGAGCGACCCACGGGAGTGGCCCACGATCAATTCGATTTCATAGCCATAGGTCGATTTGAGGTATGTGACGACGGCTTCCATATCTTCGAGGTCTTCATGGAGAGCACCTTGTTTCCAAGTACCGCCGGTTTCATGGTTACCTCTGCGAGTTGAGTGTGAGGCATTATGCGGGTATCAGTGTGTGAGGACGTATACACAAGTGGATGGGAGGGGCGGATTGAGTTGGGGGGTGATGGATAAGCGAATCGGTAGACGTACCGAAAGTCAAAACGGAATGAATCTATGGGAAGGCGCTGCGCCAAACGACGTTGGAATAGGTAATCCTTGTGCCTACATGTAACGAAAAGACCCAAGCAAACCGAAGATCAGCATCCGCAGCACCACAACCTCTTACCACTCAGGACCGAAAAATAAAATAAAATAAAAACATATCGGAGCCGATATCCCAGTCGGCGGTATCAAGCACATCGGCACTTCACTCACCCCATTGTACCATGCAAGATCTAGATATATGATCCCATATACCCAAAAACCAAATCACATTCAATACACAGCGCACAGGCGTGTTACGCCCAAAGAAGTCCACAAAGTCCCGATACCAACAAGCAGCAGCAGGATCAAAACAGTTCCCAGGAGAGAGCATGAGCCAAAACTCAAAAGACTCGGGTGTAAAAGCACGCAGGGGACATACCAATGCAAGTTTCTTCCCCTCCGTATCTTGCCCAGGGGCATACTGTTCCAAGACCCCACAAATAGACAACTCAGGTTGGTTCGGATGTGGGATATAGACTTTTGTCGTTGTACGTTCGTTTGCCATGATGTTTTCTTTCTCAGCGGTACTTGGAGTCAGGGATTCCGATTAAGGGAGTGTCTCGTGGTGATAGGGACCAGTGAGAGGTCAGGAAGCTAGTAACTATCGCAGGCGGCCGTGGGCATTGCGTAAATATGAGTGAGCGGAGAGCTTAGGCTGTTAGCCGGAGCTGTTGTGTGCCGGTATACCGGAATCCAGTGTTCATGAATTTGTTATTTTAGGATTATTTTCCCCCCGAATTTAGGATTGGGCTTTTGACATATCGCGTGGATTGGAACAGAAATGTATGAAGGGACGAAACAAGGTATAACGCTACTTCATGACACCACGTTCAAGGCTGTGACGCCTTCTTACCCAAGACCCTCGCCTTGGCACTCTTCCCATTAACACCCTTCACACTAACGACTTTTTCCTTTTTCTTCTCCACCAAACCCGCACGTTTCTGTTTGAGCTCGGCTTTCGTCAGTCCGGCACCAGGAGGTTTAGTTTGACCCTTAGGGCTCTCTGCCAGCGGCGCCGATCTTGGTGATTGAGACTTGGGCTTGGCGGCAGTAGCAGGAAGGGCAGTAGCGGCTTGAGATTTTTTTCCAGACTTTTGCTTAGTCTGGGGCTCGGCGGAGTTAGTAGTGGTTTGAGGTGACGGGGTAGGTTTAGCTGCTTTCTTGGATTTTTGAGTTGGAGTCTGATCCGATGACGCAGAGGCGCTCATGGATTGGAGCGGCTTCTTGGATTTGGCAGGTGGTGTTGTAGGTGAAGGTGTGCTTGTGGATGCACCAGACTTGGCTTTCTTCCTCGGTTGCTCCTTGACCTCTTCCTCCTCACTTTCCTCATCCTCTCCACTCCCTTCTTCACTTTCCTTATCATCCACAGATGGTTTCTCACCCTTAACAGTACCGTTCTGCACCCTCTTCTTCCCTTTCTTCTCTGCGCCAGCTTTCTCACTCGACCCACTCCACCGTTCACCCAAATCACAATTCCAAATCGGCAAGCTCACACTCGTGTTGGTTTTGATAAAGAGATTTTGGATATTATCCCACCCGCCTGGGATGCGTGTTGCAATGGCGGGGATGGCCTTTGCGATGTTTGCAACGACTTGGGTGGGTTGGTGTGTGAGGGTACCGATTTTGATTGAGCTGTGTGGGGGAAGGTAGGTGTGGACGTTCGGTCGCCGAGGTGGCGGTGGTATGTACGTAGAATGTTCGAGTGAGGAGGCGGTAGTATTTGGCGATGGTGGTGTATGGAGTACGGGTGATTGAGGATGTGCAAGTGATGTGATATTGGTAGTGGTTAATAGGGAGGTTAGGTGTGATGGGGGGGGGGGGGGGTAGAGACGTACGTGCATGTTCCGTTATTTTGGTTCATGTATGTCGAGGAGATGGCTCGCTCGAGCTCGCCTTTCAGATCTTTCTTCGTCAAAGATACAGGTATAGGTTGTCTGTGCAGATCAATCGAATACGGGTATAGATACGAGCGCATGAGTAGACAATCAGTGCGGAGAAGAGGGTTTGTGTCAAACACAGGATCATCAGCATCATATCATATTAAGCCACAACCAGAGCTGGAGACGTACTTTTTAGCTTCGAACCATTTAGAGCCGAGGAGTTTCGGAAGGATGGGTATCACACGGTCGTCAGCGAGGAAGAGGCCGTTTTCTTTGAGAAGTAGACGTCGAGCTTCAAAGGCTTCGAATTTGCCTTTGAGCTTCGCAATACCGACGACGCGGGAGATGAATTTGATATTGTGCTTCTCGAGAAGATCTTTGTATTCCCGCTGAGGGTCTTTTGTGATGAGACAGATGGATGTCGTGCGAGGGTCAACGATTGGATGGACAATGGGGCTGTTATAAGAGCCAGAACAAGAATCATAAAGCACCGAGATGTATTAGCTCCTTGGAGGGTCAATCTTGGCTAAAAGCGCAAAGAGTCGACGCACATTTTGATAGGCTTGATTTTGTTTTTGGGCGCGACTTGTTTGACGGTGACGTTTAGCCAGATAATGGGTTCTTTGCCTGGAAGGAGTTCCTTCTCTTCGCGTTGTTGTTGTTTTTTGGATTCGTAGGCGTGCAGTGCTTCGACCGCTTTTTGAACTTGGGAGGTGGATACGCGGTCGTCGATTAGGTCTTTTTCGTTGGCCATTGCGGAAGAGGGAACCGGGGGAGTTTGCTTGTTGGCTGGAATCCAAAAAAACGGTTTATTTGCCTTTATTTGGTTAAAGCTTCTGTTATCTTATCTCTTTTCGCTTGTTAGTAGGTCGGGAGGCAAGTTTAGGAATGCACAAAAGTCGAATGCCATAATTTCACAGCACGTTCCAGTATACTAGGCGCTGTGCCATTTGAGGACCGCGAATGTTTGCAGTTCCGGGGACGCAGCATGCCCCGACACCCAACTGCTCTGGGAGTGGATGACCGACACCGTGCATGCTAATTAACCTTACAATCAAATGATACTTCCCTAAACACGTTTCGATGGATGAAATGGTCGAGAGCACAGGCAGAACAGTTGAGAAGGACGGACATGGAGAGTAATGGCGAATCATGTTACCCATGGATACTCCAGTGCCGTAATGAAGTCGCCAGGGTCTCCCGTGCTGTCCCAATGCGCGGAGAAACTTGCTGGCGGCGTTGGGGATCCTTGGGTCACGATAAGAGGTTGTGGCGGGCTTCTGCGGACGCGAGCAAGGTTGGGAACGAGGTTGTCTGGATTGGGTCTGTTGTCCTTATCCAGTACTGTTCGCTTCCCTGCCCATTTTATGATATGATTTTGTTGTTTACCCGTCCGAAAAATAGCCAAGAGGAATGGGCAGCTCCCCAACGTAATTCGAGCAGAACGCGTGGGTGATAGAGTAACAGACTGCATGGAGGGGAGTGATATTGTCGAGGAGGGCTAGAGGTTGTAGGGACCGAAAGGGGAATGAGTAGTTCGCACGACGGCTTTCCAAATATTTGCTGCGCTGCCTTGACTTTGTACAGAGAGAGAGTCCTACTTGCCCTCCCTTCTTTTTTGCTATTTCTCGGTTCATACCCGCCCCGACACTCTCCCGCTAGACGCTCAACGTTGCAGCAGAGAGACGCCGCGAATGGCGCTCACTCAATCAGCCCGTCTCCCAGGTCCGTCATGGGACGAGGAGGTCGTGCCAGCCCTGCGCAAACGTGAGTCGAGCTGCTTGCACTCCACCACTACACTCGTCCTCAGTCATGATCGCTCCATAGGTCTCGAGAATGAGAGCAGAACTCTCGCCCGCCGCATGTCTGCCATCTCTATGTCGTCCAATCCTGACGATAATTCCTTCCCTGCCTTTACCTCTTCTGCCGTATACCCCGACGCAAGCTCGATGCAGACGTCGCAGAATGCCTCCCACCAGCAGCCCAGCAGCAGTGGCCAACATTCTCGCCCTGGTTACCAATATCACCTACCCACATCCCCCGATCACTCGACCACCCCCACCACATCCTCCCGCGTCAATGGTGTCCAATCTGCGCGAAAACCTGTCGCCACCACCTCCTTTCACCGGTCCCGGACGTACTCCCAACCCTATAGGACAGATGACTCTTCTCAAATGAACGGATCTACACGGACAGGAAAGCCCGAGAATGGCAACCCTAACACACCTACCACGCGATCCCGCTCACCGCGCCTCACCGACGCAAAACCTACCCGTATACCCAAGGCATCCCGTGTTTCTACATCCCCAAGTTCCCCTCCCCTTCCATCCCTCAACGGAGTCAACCACTCCACTATGCCAACGCCCGCACAAACACCCAACCTCGGCTACCCCCACAACTTCCCCAATACTTCTATCTCCTCCCAAGTCACCCTTGGTCCAAGTCAGCCCTCTCGCATCGTCAACGAACCTCCACCCTTCAACACTGCCTCTTCTTCCAACTCCTCCATATACAATATCTACGACATCGACGTGGATGACTTTGGTTCTCGACAACCTAACCCCCGTGCATCCATCGATTCAGAGGAGCGCCCATATGAACACTGGTACCGCGGGGAAGTATCCCGTAATGGCGGTGTCGGTGAACTACGCGTCGGACGCAGACAAGAAATGTTAGAAATCGCAAATTACGGACACTCGATTAACAACAAACGTAAAGCAGCCCTTGCAACTCGTAAAGCGGCTTTACTAGCTCTGGAAGATAGTCGTCGGATGATGATGGGGCGGAAACGCGCGGATAGTATTGCTGGGATTGGGGTGCGTGAGAGGGGAAGTTTGTACTTGGATGAGGAGCGTGCGGCTCAGATTGGTCGTGTATTGGATGAAGACCCGTTAACGGATTTGGACGGAGAGGGATCGGATGTTGGGTCCATATCGACGCATAATCATAATGCACTTTACCGGTATTCGAATCATAACACAGATTATGATTTTATTCCTGGCGTTGGGGATATTACGACTACTGCGGGATCACCTAGGACTTACACGGAGTCGTTACCACCGCAAAGTCCTATTGCGTCGCCCGAGGTATCGATCGCGCATGGAGATGAGTTAAGGTACGAGGGAGCAAGGAGCGATACGCCGACTCAGCAATCTACCACCCCTACCCAGACGTTTTCCACACTCACAGCTGTTGCTACTACGCCAGCAACACGTTCACGGAGATCGAAATCAAGACAGAGCAGTTCGTCGAGTCGGATACCGACGCGCTCTTCTGAGAGACGGTCTTCCGAATCGAGGGTGTCCACGCCATCGCAGCATTCTACTCTCACCTCTGGTACTGCAAGAGGACAGCAGCAACCTCAACCTGTAGTGGATCTAACGACAATCGCACCCGTACCTGCGACGACAACACCCCCTCCCCCATCAGTCCCGCCACCTACACGCTCGCCAATCATTCCATCCGCCCCATCCTCAACGAAGCGGGGCATATCCCCGGGTCCTCATAACGCTACCTCAGCTAATCCGTCATCTGCTTGGAAGAAGGCTCGCACGACACCAACAACGCCAGCGACCAAGACGCCAGTAGCAGCGAGACGGAAACCGAAGAGTGCGCTGAAGAAACCTGTGAGTAAGGACGATAGGAGGAGTGTAGCGCAGTATCCGAGTCCGGGGGACGATGAGGATATGGACATGGCGGATGCGATTCCTTCGTGGACGCAGCCGAAGCCTAGGGAGGGGAATTGGGATGATGTGAGTAATTCTTCCTCCACTCTCTTTCATTTTTGTTTTCTCCTTTATTTTTTTTTTTTGCTTGTCCCCGGTCGAGATGAAAGATGACTGTTTGGTTTACCATTTTTTTCCCGTGATTCATTTGTGTATTAGGTCGTGTTACCGGTCGTGGCGAGGAAGAAAGGGTTGGATGATCAATATGAGAAGGCGGTTGGAAGTCCGCAGCCTAAGAAGAAAGAGGAGATCCCGATTGCACCAGTACGTCCTCCTTCTATACCTTTTCAGAAACTTCTTCCTTAATGTATCACTGTTAGGCACCAGGAACATTCGGATACGATGGGACAAAGACTCGTCGCGGACGTACCGATGACAACGAAATCGAGATGGACGAATTTGGCACACCCGCCCCCACGACCGGCAATGCTCCTAACACAAAAGACCAAATCCCTGAGGAGCCCGAACAGCAAGAACAGCAAAAGACAGAAACCCCGCCAACGCAGGGGACCGTTCCTACGCCGGCTAACCCTCTATCTTCGGCACCGTTTTCGGATTATGCGCCGACAACACTTCGGATGCAGCATGTGAGCATGCCAGAGAGGGTGGCACCTCCCCAACCCAAGGCGGGGGTGGAAGAGGATGGCAATGGCGCTGGGTGCTGTAAATGTGTTATTATGTGAGGCTGTTGGGGAATGTTCTTCTTTGTGGCGGCTTTGGTTGTGGTTCTTTGTGGTTGCTGTTGTGATTTTCCTCCGGGAGTTTTGTGCTTTTGGGGTGCAGTATCTTTGTTTATGGTGTTGTGGTGTTGGCGTTGTGGTTGTGGTTTGGGGTTCATGGTTATTTGCGATTTTCGAGTCATATCGTCTTTTTTCTTCTTACTCATATCGTATCGTTCGTTGAGCCCTCTGCTCAATTGTATTTTCGTTTCTTTCCTCAGTTTTTTTCTCTTCCCTCCTCTCATTTATTACTCGCTCAAATTCACGACAACTATAACACATGGAGGCTTATCTAGTCTTTTCCACTCACACTCCTTCATTTTAATTCATGGGTTTTTATCTCCTATCGTGCGCATTTGCCTTTCCTCATCCCTTCTTGGTTGCTGTGGGCATCTAGGCAAATACGAAACCTTTTTTTACTCTTCTCCCGTCTTCTTCTCCCGTTCTTGGGACTTAGTCGCCGTCTGCGTGGTCTCCTTACCTTTTACCCGTGACCGTCTCACCTCTCCTCGTGTGCACACCTCAGCCCACGTCCCTCCGCCCCTCCCTCCGACCACCCTTTCCACTCATCTACTCATATTCAATTTACCCCAGGAGATGGCTTAGTTCCCCATACCCTCCATCCCCACACTGTTTTACCTTGCAAGTTTTACCTTCGCTTTCCTCTGTTCCTTTCGTCTTTTGCAAGGTTGTACTATTACTAATTGCAATTCATATGCAAAGCTCCCGGTTTTTATCACCCTCCTTTTCCCTCGCTCTTCAAAATGGTCTCTCTTCGTTCTCGTTCATCTTTGTTTAGGTGGCTTCAATTTCCCATTTCGCATTAACTTCTATCTATCGTTGATCTTTCGCCCCGTCCCCCTTCTCTTGCCGTGGTATTAGGATAGTCCTGTGTTCCCTGCCCATCCTGCATCACACCATACATCGTCCACCGACAGCTCAAAAGAACTCCCGTACATAGGCTCGAGTCAACAATTCGCATTTCCAGAAAAACCACTCTCTTCGTGCCCTCCAGAGCGATAGCCTACTGTCACATTCGAATATGGTATTCAAAATACATTGTTCCATCCCTCTCCTTTTTCTCCCTGCGCGTATTCGCGCATGAAGCAATTCAGAAGGTTTCACGACAATGCCTCGTGACATCGTGCTGCAATCTCGATTTCAGTAGCCCCTCCTTATCAACACGCACCTCGTCCGTGGAGAATTCGACGGAAATGGTGTACTGCCCAATCGAGTCTTTATCATCCATACTGATATATGTTTTGTTCGCAAACTCGTCAATGACAACGCCGTCTTTCTCCCATATGATGGTATAAGTCTCGTTATTAATTGGTTCATCCTCGCCATCACGGAACCGGGCGAGGGGCACGAGGTGTAGATTGAGTGTCTTTGTCCATGCGCCTGACAGGTTCTCGCGAGTGCAGGATTCGGTGAGGTTGTCGATGAGGTTGACACGTTTGAGGAGGGAGAGCCAAAGGCCTTCGATGCAGACTCTACAAAAGTTGGGTGTGGTGACGACTCGCATCAGGCAGTCCTCATTCGTGGGTCGGTAAGAAGTTTCGTTCTTATCCGAGAATCTGAAGGTTCATGTGATGAATAGAGGGGGAAAGGGAGGGTCGTGTTTGTGTTGACGTACGTTGGGTAGAGGCTGTAATGTCCTGGTGTGGAGATGAACCTTGCATAGTATGAATACAAGGAAGCGCTCGCAGTAGAGGAAAAGCTTACTCAGACTCATCACCGAACTCTAGAATTTCCGCGCTGCATAACTGTGCAACACCCTCTCTTTCCTTATTGACAAGTGTGAATTGGAGCTTATGCTCACCACCACTCAATCCTCCATCACGATGGATATCATAATGCCACCTATCCAAACCGAGTCCCTTCTTTGGCACCCATCCTAGATCCACTCCGTCGAGCTCGACACGCAGGTCCGAAGCTTCTGGCAAGCCGGAGAGAGAAAATCGGACAAGATGTCGGGAATACGTCCCGGAGGATGAGAAGTTGATGGACCAGGATTGGGAGGTGTTGAAAAGCGTCCAAGGGTATATCTGCATGGGCATCACAGAACGCTCAACTCGAGCCTCCGAGAAATCGGACTTGGGTATGGAAGCGGAATCGAGATCGTTGTGCGCGGTGTCTGCGCTTGAGGTGGATAGCCAGTGAGCCCACGGAATGGGTTCGGAAGCATTATGGGCTGCATTAACGCCGAAATAAGCAAATCCTCCGTCGTATTCTTCACCGACTTCAATTATGGAATGGCCTAGTTCGTGACGGAGAACGAGAGGCCCATTCAGGATTGACGAGGTGATCACCCTGGCATGGGACGTTGATCAGTGTCCTAAATCTCGATGAAGTAATATCAAGAACATACGTGAATTCGCCGCCCAGGCCTATCGGAAACGAATAGGATCAATAAAGCATGCGAATATGTTCAAGTGCAGCGTGCTGCGCAGAGACCTACCCCCGTACAATGGATCATTGCCTGCAAGAAAAGTCAAATTGTTCCATTTCCCACTATATTTTTAGAACATACCCAATAATATCGGGTAGTCACATTGATCTCGCATAGAGTTGCACGCGGCATGAGCGACTTTGGGTTTCTCGTAGTAGACAGCTCTCAACTCCGTGCCATCGCGATAAAGCCCAAAGGGTGTACTGGCCAACTGATCAACATCCTTGTTTCTGTCTGGAGACCCGAATATTGAGGCCTACTTTTTGGGAACACCACCAACGCCGATCCCACTCTATCGGTTGTACATATAAGGATCATGGCGAATGGGGAAAAGGAGAATGCAACCCACTTCTTCACTTGGGGTAAATGCTCCCCAAAAGTTGAGAAGTGGTTTGACAGTGTAAAACGTCTGGTTCCGCGAAACATCGTTCGCGAGCCGTCCCGCGTCGGCGAAGAACTTGTCCGACTCGTTGATAGTATCTACATTTAATTGAGCTGACGGAACATCGGAGGATGGGAGGTGATAACACTACATACATCCGTCGGAGAAGAAGACCAAGTCAACCCTGTTTTCCGCAGGTCCGGAGACAATGAGCGGCCGGATATCCAGAGGGGGACTTGGCACCTAATTTACTCAATGAGTCTGCTCCGATGCCAAAGTTTCAGGAGGACAGCATTTGACAGACAGAAACGAGACCTGAAGAGTCCTCGGAATGGCGGTCGAGGGCAGTGAGAGGCCCGTGCATAGTGCAAGCTCCTTCCGAGAGGTATCTTCCTTTCGTCGCTGGGATAGCCATTGGTCGTTGGGCCGTCATACCCGGTGCATCATTCCATGCATCTCCGAAGAAAGCTGACGACAAGGCTCACAGCCCAGTTTAAGTAGACAACGCGTGGCCGAACGCACCGGAAGCACCGAGACCTAAGAGCAAAAGGACGGCGACGCGACTTGGCATTGCGACAAGTGCACGGTCGATGAGAAGTGACAAATGTCTAATGTGCTCAGTGATGAGTTTCCTGTTGAAGATTCCCACAACCAGGCGGAGCAGTCTGTACGGCACTTTCTTCACGAGACATAACAATGTTTCTGCGACACGGATTGGTTCAAACCATTGAAACCCTGTCAACAGCTACTATCGACTTTCCTGTGACTTGCCGCACCCGCGTACCGCTGACACCCGCATGTGTCCAGAAATGCGGTCCCGCAAAGTGCCCCCGGGCCCCGCTGAGGGTCAAGCACGCGGTACTGCGCCAAAGTGCCGCCATTGTCAATACCGCCCTGTTTGCGCAACCTCAACTATATACTCAAACGGGACTGGAAGGGTGGGATATAAAGGCAAGTGATAAGTAGCACAGGACAAATGTAAGGAACCCTATGCATGAGGTCTCAAGTCAACACACTCAAGTATATCAGGCGATGGAGGGCATCAGGAGTTTACCGCAAATTCTGTAGGGCCCTCTGGAGCCTACTGTTCGGCTCAGCATGACGTTGAAAAAGTCTTCCCACTGAAGCGTTGCACTTGTACGAATGCTGCATTTCTTCAGTTAAATGGTATGCTGGTCGAGAGTAATTAGGGCCAGCTTGGTTCCCGATACTATGGCATAGTGCTCGCGGCCATAGCTTAAGTTCGCCAGGCGATGCACTTGTTTAAGCCTCTGGTCCCTAAACCCGCTAGTGGGCGAAGGTATTAGAGACCCTGTTACAGAACACCTTACAGTAAAGAGACAGAGAAACTCGTCGACCATTCCAGAGGACGGACCACAGCCCTTCTCGGTAGGTTGTCCCCAGTGGTCAACGCTTCCCTCTACACGCTTTCGTATGTGTTCTTACCTCCACCACGAATATGCTCCTATAACTGGCTTTCTCTACAGACTTAAAGCAGAGTATCGAGGACTGACGGTCAACCACTCTGCCACAAAAAGGACCAGTCTGCCTCCTGGTCCCAATCTTGTAAGTAGGCACGCCTGCATGTGAAAATTTGAATCATAAGCCGCGGACGACATTCTGGGAACGAATCCTGGTTTCGAGTGAAATGACGCTTGTACGCTACAGGCTTGAATCGTCAGAGGATACAACAGAATTAATATTAAGTCTCAGATGTAAAGTAGGATACAATCACCGAGCTACGCAAAGATCGGCAGCAACGTCAATAGTGCGCTCAGGCCGAACCGAAGGTTGAAAACGTTGAAGACGTTGCGGCTTTACGCCTGCTGTCCCTTCCCAGGAATATGCTCCTTCGCCCACTCTGCAGTCTCCACCCGCGCATTGAGCAAAGGGTCCAGTGCTGGGAACTTCCACGACTCTGGTTTTTCCTCGTCCGATAACGGTGAAGGTGGATATATGCATAATGCCGCAATTGAAAGATATGTATGGTACGGGTCTAACCAACAGCCCATTAATCCCTCGACCAATCGCTGGTTTTAGGCAATGCTCACCTGGAAGTTCGCCCTGACATTTCGAAATCCCTCCAAACTTGAATTGACAGTCGGACAGGAACGAAGCTAGGGCTCTCGTTTCTATCAGATGATCAGCACCCAGAATCTAGGTATTTCCATTGTGAGTCGCGTCGTGCAGCAGAGATGAATGATTCTGAACCCACCTTCAGGGCAGCGCCACACCAGAAACAATAGCAGGTATCACCGTTCTTCCCTGTCCGACCGGCAAACCCACCCGAACGTGTCTGATTACTTAGTAACCACCTAATAGTCTGGTTCTTCTCCGCCGGTGTTAAAGGGTCATTGTCCGAGCTAGATGGCGCGAGATAGAGCGAAGCCAAGGCAATATAAGTGGTGCCTCCTATAAATAGGACCAAGTTAGTGAAAGGGAGTGTGATTGACCAAAGATATTGAGGCCGAGTTCGCACACCTTGAGCTTCGCAAAAGGGTGCCTGGCCATAACCACCCTCATACGTCTACCAAACGCGAGGTTTACATGCAGGTGAGAAAGATAGCCTAGGAGAGCGCATATCACACCCACCCTGCAAGCCGCTACGAAGCCCTTGGCACGCTCGACGTCGATTCCGGACCAATCATCCAACATGGTGCTTATCGCAAAGGCGCAATACAGTGTACGTAGATCCCTTTCTCCTCCCCTCGGAGTAGTCGTAAAGCTAGAGAAATACGAGTTATGAGTATAACGGTCGAAGGGATAAAGCTTTCCGCGGAGATGAGGGAGACGAACCTCCCGTCTTCGTGCTGACACGCGCGAAGGAACGCAACCAGCCCCGATCGGTCCAACTTCGAGAAGTCGTCTCTGAGTATGGCAAGGGACAGCAACGCAGTGTAAGTCATAATAACATTTGGTGTATCATAGTCCGAGTGTTCCACCTGGAAGAGAAACGAAGGGGTAGAGATTTGATCAGCATGACGATGAAAGAAGTGAAAAATGCGGCATACTTTAGTTTCTGGCGGATGGAGAGCCATAAAGGGGCTAGGTCGAAAGCCTGATCCATATTTCCCGCCTGCATTAGAACGGAACACAAAAGCATGCGGAGCGTCCAAGAAGGATAAGTACACGAGCAGAACAGAGGGAGTTGGTGTACGCACGTGTCTGTTGTGTCCATAACCACTCAGTCCATCCATCCTTCTCCCACTGCGGGGAGGCTTTATCATCACTCAGAATGCCCAAGAGGTCAAGGATACCGATGTTATAAAACGCGAGAGCTAATCTGTAAGTAGATCCCTCATCATCCTACCAGTGATGACAGCTCTGTACGGTACATACCTCGACGAATCGAGGTCGGTCTGGGACTCGGGCAACGCTACGCACACAAGACCGTAAGAACGACGGAAGACGCGAGAAATACGGTATTCACGCACCTGATAAACACCTCTTTGCATGTGCAGCATGTCCCGAGCGATTGAACGTGGATAAACGGAGTTCGTCCATCCTCCTGTTTAACGATGTTGGGTTCTGAGATGATGACACTTCTGGTTCTGGTCTCGGCAAAAGTGGTGACTCTGGTCTTGTGTATCTCCCCCAGAAGAAGTTGTGAAGGACGCTGAAGATTTTAGCGATGATCCTCTTTATTTCATATATGAAGACCATGCTGCACGGGGAGGACCCAGGCGAAGGGAGAAAATGGAAAGAGCTACGATGATCACCCGCGTAACCAATTTCAGTCATCGGAGGCATCGCAATTGCCCCTGCCGCTGTCATGCCCTTGGGTTTGGCACTTTTCATCGTTTCTCGAGTACTTGAGCCAGGGATCACCTTAACATAATGCATCACACTGCTGCATACAACAAGTTCATCTCCATCCAGCAGCACATACGACAAGTGCAATCAAGGTTGTCAACACAAGACAGGCGGATTAAGTATAGAGTTACACAGTTCATTACAAGGACTGGGAACGACGAATAGAAGGGGTGAGAGGAAACAATGGTGCTCGCGAGCAGCCGAAAAAGAAGATAAGCTGCTAGTGATTCTTTCACAAGCTGGCCATGCCCATCTGGAATGAACCTCGCTGCGCTGCTTGCACCTGGGCGCTCAGCGGGCTTTGCACGGCCTGCTGTTGCTGAGGAACGCCTTGGCTGGGGTTAGCCGGAATCAGAGTCGGTGCGTTTGCGAAAGCTGGCACATTCTTCTCTTCGAGGTCGGCATACAATACGGTCATTTCCTTCCTCTCCTTGCACCAATTCTCGGGGTCCCAGAACGTATATTGTCCTTGTTCTCCGCCTTGCACTTTTTGGGAAGGTGTCGTGCCAGTCTCCTTCGTGATCCAGAGTCGGAGATCTTTGTGGTAGCGCCAGTTACGGTTGAACCTGTAAAAGAGGGGAAAGGTCGAGAATAAGCAAGATGCGATGATATTTTGGGAGTAAAGATCAAGACAGGGAAAACACGTGTCATTGAAGGATGAAGCAAACCGAAAACGAAACGAGATACTCACAGTTCCTGTGCGGCTACTTCCTGCAGTGCGTCTCGCGTACTCGAATAGAACATGAAGAATAGCGTCTCGTCGCTGAACGCCATGGCTTTTGCAGGCCCTGGGGGTGGCGCCTGTACGCTCAAATAGCATGCAGGGAGGTTGAAGTCCGGCTCCACCGAATGCGCCGCCGACTGGTCTGCCCAAGGGGTAATGAAGGTAGAATATAGGCTTCTGGAGAACACATGAGTCAAGACGACTGCCACAACTCGCAGATAAATCGATCTTCACCCCGGATAATTCATGTCCAAGCCCATAGTACCCAGGTCTGTCCCCATGCTACTTAGGCCCCCGTCCACATCTGAACTAGCATTCTTGATCATCTCCAAGAGCCCCAAGAGCCCCCATCGATCCGCAGGACTTATCAGCACTTGTTGCGCGGGTGTCTGTGGATGAGGTTGGTGCGATGCACTATTTTGTATTGATGATGTATTCGGGTTCGTCGATGTGTTCGGATTCGAAGGAGGGTGCGAGGGTGCATTCGCGTGCGAGTCCCCTTGTGTTGCACCATTTGATGGAAATGGTGTTGACTGTGTTGTAGCACCACCATTCGCTCCAAGACCCGGTGTCTGAGGAAACGGTCCTCCGGAAGGTGATGGCACCCCTGGTGGCGCATTCAGATGTGTTGATATACTCTGGGAATGTGCCCCATTCTATTTCAGGGGTCAGGCAATTCCACAAACACGAGGTGTAGGGTTCAAAGACGCACTGGGTTGGTGTTTCCTGATGTTGGTGGAGGATTGGGGCTCGGCGAGTTCCAGGTAGCGTGAGATGATGGATTCAACTTCAGAGAGTAGTTGCTCTAGTGAGGGGTGGAAGAGAATTAGTATTGCCAGGACAAGCGCATGGCGGGGGCTCATTAAGCTTCGTAGTGAACAGAGTAATTAGACTTACCCTTTGATGTTGCTGTTTATCTACATCTCCTTGCCCTTGTTGGAAACCAGGATGCACATTTCTCGTCTGGGCAGCCCCGAGATTAAGCATACCCGGCGTGCTAGGTTGCATATTGCCACCCAGGGCGCCAAGAAGATTCTGCCGATGTTGTTGCTGAGAATGATCAGAATGTTGGAAGCCGTTCAGCCCTGGGGGATGCGAGTGGTTGTCCTGGCCTGAATTCTGGTTTTGCGACGGATTCGGAGAATGCGTCTGATTCTGACCACCCAGTGCGGGGAAATCGTCCGGCGTGAAGTCCCGTGGTTGGTTCGAATTCGCCGCACCACCTCCCGATCCCGACGAACCGACGCCCCCTGATCCTCCCAACTGCACACCTGTCCCTGCCTGACTCGCGTAACTCGTTCCATTTCCTGGCGTGCTATTGTTACTGCTTCCCGTTGGATTCGTTGTCGGAGTAGAGCCCAGTGCGGGGAAATCATTGGGGTCTAAACTCACGGCATCGCTTGATGTTACGGACTGCGTTGTTCCTTAAGAAAGAGCCAGATATTTATCGCACACAGGATGCATAAAACAGAAAAGTGAGTGCGCACCATTGCTCTGCTGTGACTGTAATTGTTGCTGCAATGCACTCGCAGTTTGATGTTGGCCAAGTGTCCCTCCAAACGCATGGATCCCTTGCCCCCTCGACTGCATAAATCCCGGCGTCGGCTGCGGTGTCAAAGACTGTACTTGAGCCGCTTGTGACGGTGTTCTGTGGCTGTTTGGTTGGAGCCCAGGAACGAAGCCGCCTGCCTGAAGGACGTTGACATTTCGTGGTGGCAAGGCATAATTCGGGAATGGCGGACGGAACTGGTTTGCGAGTCCAGGGTTGCTCGAGAGATTGGGCGGTCTTTGTTGTGGTTGTCCTGTATCGGAAAAGCCATGAGCGCTGCATTCGAAAGGGTAGAAATGGAGAAAAGGCCTGCCATCTCCGTGATACTTGCCTGGTCTGTTCATTGCTTTTCGAGTTTTGGGCTAAGCTATAAGGCACAGATACTCATGTCAGTACAGCTTCTCGTCGTGATCACCAACGAAGACGCACCTGCGATATGTTATGGGTGTATACTCGGTGAGTTATGAAGTTCTGTGGTCCTGTGGTCTTTGCGGTACTGTCCTTGTTTGACACTGCTTGGTAGCAAGATCGCTTACGTCAGCATACTACCTGTCTGGAGCCCTTGCATCCTGTACATCGGTTCGCTCACGATAGTTTTTATTTTTATTTTATTTTTATGACGAGGTCATGAAAGACCTACCATACGATATCCTCTGCTACGACTCATGGATAGCAAATTGAAATATCAGCCATGATCACCTCGCTGAGCGCACATAGTAAGGGCCTAAACTACCGGAGCAAGGCGAATAATACATATATTACTAATGGACAGCCATCTAGAACATCACCTGCCCCGTTCTCCGCAAGCACCCAGCGATCTGCTTTGCGGTTGTATATGGCCAGCAGATTTTTTTTGGCCAGTTATACAACATCAGACTCTGGGCCATGCCCTTGACTGATTACAGGCTCGCAGTCAAATGGAGGAATACTCAATTGCGACAGAGTAGCTGTCTGTCGCCGTCGCGTGGAAGATGGGATGTCCTATATAAACTAGATCACTATCTCAATACTGCGAACGTACCGAAACCACATATTTCGCTACCGTCAGGCTGACGATGCACAACTGGCAGGAACAGTTACACGTGGTGACAGTCTTCGGGTCGCGAGAGAGCGGGAGTTGAGGCTAGTAGACGGCTTAGGGACCGATACAGGTCTAGAGATATCTAATCACCTTGCGAAGAATGAATTTCTGTAGGCTAAGAATGGTTTAGACCTTCGATCGCATCAGATGGTAAACGCCACACCTTGGCCCAAAAGCATGCAAACAACATAATGATACCATCGTATATGGCACTATGAGAACTGTAATGGACCCACATAGCGCGAGAGAGCTTCAGCGGGAGATAGGAATATTATGTTCAAATCCCACCGCAATTAATTGTCAGGCTGTTGATGAGGCTACCAGTCCCAAAGTAAGAAGTGTCAAAGGTGATGGCGCATACGACAGTATCAAGACAGCTTACGAAGCATAGCCAGATTTGCGAATGTGTAGATAGTAGCAAAGTAACGATGCAATGAGAATATCAGCGGTTGCTGTCAGAGCGTACGAGGTTGGGAGAATAATCTGCAACGCCCTTATTAAATCAGAGTTTGTGAACTTATTGTCAGCACTCACAATGGCATATCGTGGCGCCGGGACAAAAGGACCCAGGCTTCGCAACAGGGTTTAATATTGCGCATTTTCCTATATTTAGTCTATGACCCAGGGGGAACATACCCGAAGATAGTCAGAGCTAGCAGCAGTCCTGAGTGAACAAAGCTTGTATTCAAACACCGACAGACATACTTTGGCCAAGAGCTGTCAATATCATAGATATGTGTTTGGTAAGGGTGCTAGATATGTTTCAAAGAAACCCACGGCATTGAATTTGGGACAGCAGCACTTGGTTTAAGAAAGGGCGCAAGCTGACGCACAAACAAAATAGCTCACGATACTCGCTACCAGCAAGATATTGTGGTCACTCACTAAACCAGTCGATGAAAAGAGCCCCTAGATTCTCTAGAAGATTTGCTCACTTATCCACACACGCCATACAAAAAATCTAATACACCGCTGTCAGAGTAACAACCAAAACTAATGGTTAGGTGTACGACGTACAGTTGTACGATGGACCCAGAAATTGTCTATATAGTTGTCAGTGTCTAGCATCGAGTCTAACGGTTGCGAAACGGCATAGGACATACGTGCGTACTAGCTTGAATCTTTTTGAAAGTATGTCAGCTCCAACGTTTTATCAACTATGAGTAGCGATCCCTAGTGTTATCGTCCTTTGTTGGAACTCAATCTCAACGAGGATGACTAATGACCAGACATAGCTGCTCACCATGAAATGAACGGAAACGTGGGCTTCCTCTCTGATGTATGGCAAAGGCCACAAACACATGCATAGAAAATGCCAAATTGAGCTTTCCAGAAGCCTAGGGTGAAGGGTCTGTTAGCCTGCCAAGCCACTGAACACTAACGAGAGCCTACCTCAATACATACCACTGCTCGTATCACTGGGCTCCACATAAGAGTTGGCTTACCGCGGTTCTCCGTATCCATACATCCGTCTTGTATCGACGAAAATAGAAGATAGCTTGACTACAAGCGACACCATAGAACCTGCGCCATCCTTTTAGCTTTCCACGCGGATAACGCAAGAAAAAATCAACTCACGTCGAAGATATCGCAATCCCAATAAACATCACACCCAATGTCGAATGTGGTATCAGAACCTCTGTGACTGAATGCATACCACAACACAAAAAAAAACGACGGGAACAGCCCAGCAAGGAGAAAAGCAACGATGGTGGATTGCGAACAAAAGACGTCTAGTCCAGCGCTGGAACCGAAGCGAGGTGGTACTCCAGTCCCTAGTCTGAATCTGAAACTTACTCTTGAGTGCTTCAACCTGGCGAAACCCCCAAAACGGAAGCTACTTAGCACAAGGTCGATAACAACATCTCAACAACACCCTGACAACAGCTATGTGCCAGGCCACTGCCCAGCCGATGTTCATAATACCTCCACATCATCACAACAGCTCACCTGGTCCGCGCAAGCCCTCCATTCTCCGGCCTCTCCTGTCACAATTTGCGCGGGTTAGCTCAGGAGACTGTCGGGTGACAAATGGTCATTTGGTCAATTTGGGTGTCGAGGGCGTCGAAGGGAAAACTTGGCAAGAGGAAGGTCCTGGAGAACCAGAAGTCCGATTATCGCCAGAGCACTTTCCCAGGTTTTTCCGAAGCATATCAAGTTCCGTTGGGTTTCTTAGGGATGGTACATGGCACCTCATAGAACCATTGTATAATCTCGAACACCCCAATTGAGGTGGTGTGGGGCGTGTGACGTTCGGAGAACAGCATTTTTAATAGCCGCTTGAACAAGACGGGTGGAGGATCATCTAGCCGTACATTCAGTTACGTGCTTGGGTCGTTTTATGTATCTTGGCCAGTGGCGACTGTTCGCGTGGCCAGGGAACGGGCCAGCCCAGTGTCGTCCTGAACAGGGTGGAGATATGTATATGTTGGCTTGTGCGAGACTTGTACCTGCTCGTGCCACCCTCCAAGATGATGTAATCCGAGGTCCTTGAAAGTCCCACCACTGTTGTGAAGGCTTGCCATTGCTTGGAAACAGTTGATCCGAGAGCAATAAGGCTGCATAAACTTATCGGGGAAACGAATATCCTGGGCTGGCGAGAGGAACAGTCTGAAAGGGGTCTTACGAGAAACCAATTTGAGTAAGAGTCAGGCGATAAACCAAAGTCCGATGATGTTAGCGCCTATGTTGTTAGAGTCGTATGTCTCAAGACCAGGACAGCTTAGCCCTCGAATGAAGGTTCAAGGCACACGGCGCCAACTATGCCCTGCCCCTGAAATCGGTTGCGCCAACGTCGACGTCAACGCCACCCACCCTCGATGTAACGTAATTCAGATCCTTTCAACGTGTTCTGAGTTCCTCTCATCGGTTCGAAGAGGTTCGCTGGCTATTCTCACTTAGCTATATCCACTAATGGTTGAGGAGTGCTAAGTGAGTATCGAGTGACACTAACTACCTGCCGTTCGAGTTTAAGGAAGCACGGAACCCCAAGAGTGAGCGTAAGTGGGTGAAATTGATGTCAAAAGGGCGAATATTGAAGCCATACGAATGTAAAGTAAGATACCCTGCTCCCGTATTAGTAGGTATCTATATCAATCGTTCGCTGGCGTTTGTGCTCGCTCGATGCGCGTAGCCCACGTCAGGCACCTGGTCCCACTTCATCAAGTGACGTGAGAAGCCACACGACGCAAAAATAGAAATCAACAACCTGCTTGGCGATCATCTCCGAACCAAACAATCAATCTAATCACAAACTCACCAGAACGCGCCCTCCTCCAACTCTGAAATCCAGTCCGAACCAAAATCGCAATGGAGGTTTGTAACTGGAACTTCAGAACCCCAAAAGGAAAAAAATACCAACTCACATAACCAACCCCCCACCACAGGTCCTCAACTCACGCTCAGCCCTTCTCTCAAACTACGAAGTCCTCACCCTCCTCAAAGAACTCGAATCCGACCACCTCGAACGCTCAAAAGCAGCCATGCGAATCAAAAAAGAAGAAGAAGCCGCCTCTGGTCATCACAACCACACACATACATTACCCGACATCAGCGAAAACCTACGAACAATCCAAGTCGAGGTACGCCCGCTTCAGCCCCTTACACAACATATCCCTAATTTCAAATACAATCACCAGGCAATCCAATACCTCTCCTCCACCTACCTCCCCACAACCTCCCAAACCCCACAAGGCATCTCAACCCTCACAAAACAACTCACCCCTTACAACCTCACCAAAGCCGAAAAACTCCAAATCATAAACCTCGCACCTACACGCCCCGTCGAACTCTACGTCGTACGTAGTACACCTTCCTAACCAAGGGCCTCTTTCCCCCCCACTAACCGCTTAGAATAGATCGTCGAGGAACTAGAAGACCGTCTCGGAGATTCGATGGACGAAATCCTCGACATCGTCAAATCTTCTCTCTCCGAACCTGAACCTCTCGTTAATGGTGTTGACGCTACTACTACGACGGAACAGCTAACATTCACGTCTACTGCAACGCCCCTCTTACGAGACCCTTCAACAACTTTGGCAGCTACAAGCACGGCGGCTGTGGAGGTTGCGGGGGCGGCGGGGACGGCGAGCTGGGATGATATGGACGCCGAAGCCATCATCGACGACATCAAATTCGTAGACCACGGCGAAGGCGCGGGTATCGAAGGTGATCTCGACGTCGACGAGGAGTAATCCGTGATGGTAAGAACCTACATATCTTTCGGACGAGAGTGGCTTGACTAAATTTGGGCTAGGGAGGGCAGAAAATCATAATCCGCGAATGGGTTCTACATTTCTGCATCGGATGCATTGTGCATGACCGCACTGCATTGGCCCACCACGCTTACACGCTAGATCTCAGTGGTAACACAAGCAAGGCGTTATCGCCTCGCCAGTCCAACCACCAGGGAGACTCAAGTGCTGAGGCGAAGCTAGGGACATCCATACTCGCAACTCCAACCCAAGGCTAGAAATAAAAGGGTCCTTCAACCCCACCATAGATACTTATATTCAAGAGCTAAAGAAAAAAGAGGAGGATGTAACCATACTGCAATACCATACTATCTCAAGACTCTGAATATATACAACCGACATAAAACCACAACAACCGACTTTCTCCCCAACCACCTCAACGCAAGGGGCAGAGTTGAAAATCAAAATAAGAAAAAGTCAGGGAATATGAAAACAGGATTCTTGGCAATCGGAATGTATGCGACAAGCGCGGGGGGGAGTTGGTGCGATCAACTGGGTAATAAAAAGCCAAAAACGAGTGTCTGTAAACGAGTGTGGTAATGTAATAAAAAAAGGCGGGGGGAACAGAATCTTCTTTCTCTCTCTGGACTGAATAAGTGGACACAAAACAATATTCAACACTGGGTTGATGGAAGGGGAATGACGGAACAGCGGAACAAGATTGCTTGAAAATACGGGGGGTCTGCATGCAGAACTGGATCTGCAAGAGGCGGAAAAGGATTCATGGGCGGTGGGAATGCCAGTAGCTGGTACGATGAGGCTTTGACTCAGGGACACGTCAAGGTTATGGAGGGGCCAGAAGTCAAACTAGGAGCGAAGCGTAAACCAGGCCAAGGCACCAGCAAAACCAGCAGCGGAGTCAGAGGGGAGAGGGAGAAGGGGGAACGTAGGGCGAAAGAGAAAGAGAGCCAAGGTCTCGCAGGTCTAAATAAGTATGAGCTAAAATAATCGACAGCCGTTGGTCAATCGATGTGGCCGGGAATAAGGTAGGTCGTCACATTCGGTAGGAGGGGGGACGTTGATAGCGTTATCGATAAAAATACTGCGATGGTCGTAACGTCGGTCGCGCGAGGCGAGTGGAAATTGGTAACGGAAGTATCACCGGGGTGCGAACACAATCACGCACACGATGAACGGGATATAAGTGACCAGCGACACCCCAGCCATAACTCGACATCGGGTCCTCCACGATCTAGCATCTGCACAACGAAAAAAAAAACAGTTATCAATATCACCCGCTCGGAAGAAGACGAGGAACCAGTAACCGACCATACTCAACCTGCGGATCGTCTAACACAACCCCCTTCTCCAAGCCACCAACGCCACCAGCAGTCTCACCACCAGTAGGCAACAACCTTCTCGTCTGCGGCACACCCACAAAACTCGCAATCCACCACACCGGAAAAATCACAAACCCCAAAAAGAACATCCACGCGTGGAACGGACTTCCACCCCTCTCAACCCAACCTCTCATCCCCCATCTACTCTCACCGCTTTCCATTTGAGATGGCAACGAAAGCGACCATGGCGTACTTTGTATAGGTGCAGGTTTTCTTGGGTCCCGCATGTGGAAAGTTCCGCCAGAGTGCGTAATGGAAGGTGCATGTGGTGAGATGAGAGCTGAAATGGGAATAGATGCTTGTGAAAGACTACGTCGTGAGGGTGTAGGTTGGCTTTGGTATCCATTGCCGCTGTTGTGGGGGTGGGAGATGTTACTTGCAGGAGTGGATCCACGGCCTTGGTGCGAGTAAGAACGGGAGTACGAGTTGTCCCGTGTGGGGTGGGTTTGTGTCGATGATGATCCTGCACGACGGAGGTCCCCTAGGATGTCAGAACCTTTTGCGCTTCTCTTGCTTGACCAAGAGCCGGTGTTTTTAGAATTAGGAGATTCTGCGACGGAGCTCATAGCAGTCCTCGAGGCAGGCCGAGAGGGTGGGTTGGAACCATCACCAGTCAAAGACAGTCTAGCTCTTTTCCTGCGGTACGAAGATGGGGCATGCGATGACGAGGAAGCCCGATGCGCTAAGACCCAGTCATCAGTATAATCCCCTCCAAGAAAAAAAATGAATGACATACTCCTGGGCTCTGGGGCAAATGTGGCCCGATGCTCCCTTTGTTCCTTGGGCGGAGTCGTACTCCCAGGGTCAACCTCCACATCCTCCGCTTTCCTTTTCCCCGTAGACCCACTCGACCAGCTCTTCTGTAGGGGCGGCACCACAAGTCCCCCAGCAATTGGATTCCTCAGCATACTCGATGGTGTCTCCGGTACGGATTTATGATGGACTCTCTTTGGCGAGAGAGAAGGAGTGACAGGCGAGGCTTCGGGTGTAGGAGCGATAACAGCCAGCCTCGGGGGAGCCAAAAGCGACGGTTGCGTTGATTCTGATCCGGACTGAGGAGTATGGGAAGTAGGGATTGTCGTGGGCTGGACTGACGAGAAGGACCGTGTGTTCGCTGTACCCAAACGAGAGAGGGACGTGGGGGTGATGGTAGGCCTGCCCTTGCCCTTGTCCACCTGCTGGGTGTCTTGTGCTGGCATCGGTGCCTGGGCGAACTGTGATGAGCTTGATGATGGTGCGACTTTGTCCGTGGCGGGCATGGAGCCGAGGGTGTTCTGAAGAGAAGCCAAAGGGGGTCTGGGTGGATGAGGAATTTTGGCGCGGGTGGGGTGGATGTGAATATTGGTGTCGGATAGATTGGGGATATCTGGAAATTTGTGATCAGTTGGCGTGGGGAGAGGAAAGGAATGGGAGGGACGGACCAAGAGGGCGATTGGGGCTGGCAGGCAGCGCGTCTGTGAGCGCGCAAGGCGTGACAGGGAAAGTCTAGAGAAAGAAAGAGAAAGGGAAAGAGATGTCAGTCAGTCACCACAAACAACACGGCCAAGTCAACCCAGCCCAGCCCAGCCAACACACGTTGTTTCCGCGTGCTTCTCCCTTTCCCTTATTGGGCAACTCTCTATCCCCCTTTGATTCGAGACATTGCGCCAACATTGCCCGTGTCACTTGCACCTCCCACCCCTTGCCTTCTTCCATTTGACCTGCCGACAACGCCAGTCGGCAACTCTCGATCGCGCTCAGTCGCCTACTCCCTTCCTCCATGCTCCCGAGCGTTCCTCGCGACATACATCTCAGGAGTGATCTCCTCGGTGACATGCGGCACGGATGGCAAGAACAGGGTTGTATGCCTCGAGTGTATATATGCGGGACAGAAGCAGAAGAACAACGTGACAGTCGGTGCAGTCGCGATGAAATATGAGTGCACTTGTCTCACTACCAACCGATCGCCTCGACAATGTACAACAATCTGAACAAAAATAGACAACATGGCGTATCTCTTTGTCTCAGTGATATCAAGTATACCTTAAATGTGAACAACACTTGCACCAGGGGAGCCATCGTTCTCTCTCTCCTTCATTCGCGCTGCCACTCAGGCACGGCCTTGCCTACGCCTAAATATAGTATTCCTCTCCAAATTCCTAACACCCCAGGCAAGTCGAACAACACAGACGAAACAACGATCATCAGCCCGAGGTGGTTTCTTCTGATGTACAGACATGCCAACAAACAAAGGTTTTCATCAGTGTAGGCAGCATCAGACCTGGACCCGAACTCGTCTAGAATCTGCGGACTTCATCCCAACACCGAATGCCTGGTTACAGCTAAAAGGGTCGGATAAACCGCGAAACAGGCACACCACCGATCGATCCCAATCATTCTGTGCATATGCCCAACGCTACAAGGATATGACATTTAAACCTTCTGCTCACTGCTTCTTCTTCTCCACCGAAACCATGCAGGCCAAAAGCAATCCTACTTGGTCCTCGACGTCAACCCCGTGCTGCAGCCTTCAACAATAGCCCACCACCAAGTCACACACCCGCATCTTGAACACATATAACCCCACATTCACATCCACTCGTTAGCCTATCTTCTTCATCCGGATTCCATCCTCCCCATCCCCAGGTTCTCCATGAACTTGTTTTACCTGCTCTGTACTTCCCTCTGCTTCACACTTGTACTGGCAACATGGCCTCGACCACAAAACCTAACAACCGGATCTACACCTCTCCGCCACACCTCTCCGCCTCGCACCTTCCTTCTCCATCAATTTCTCTGGAAGACCTCTCAGATGCAGTCCAACGTACCTCAGAACACCTCAAGACGGATAAACTTCAAGCATTCGTGCCAGATCGTGGTGCTTCATCTTCATCTGCAGTTCATTCCGCACGTACTTTAGGATCACTTACCCTCCGCTTGAATCCTGGTGCGGGCGGGGGTGCTGTGAAGAGTATTAGTGAAGAGGCCATGCAGGGGTTAGGGACACAGGATGAGAGTTACAGTTTGCAAGTTCCGCCGGATGGGGAGATGCGGTGTTGAGTGCGAATACTGCGTTGGGGTTGTTTAGAGGGTTGATGATGTTTGAACAGCTGTGGTATGAGTTGGATAATGCGACTTATACCTTGCAGGTGCCGATTCAGGTCACGGATGCGCCGGCATATGTGGGTGTGGTTTGTTGTCTTTTGTCGGCTTTACTGATGAAATATGTGTAGCCGTACCGTGGATTCTGCCCGTAACTAGCAAGTGCCCCGAGCAAGCGAAATGGGATTACATATTGACTACATGTCTATTTTCCCAGTCGCAGATATCAAACGCACCTTGGACGCCATGAGCTGGGTCAAGATTAACCACTTCCACTCGGATGTCGTCGTCTCAATCCTTCCCTCTCGTCGTCCCTGGGTTCGAGGAGATATCCCTAAAGGGAGCGTACTCCACGAGTCTATACCCCCGATAATGTTAGAGACATCGTCCAATATGCCGCCGCAGTGTGTATCACCAACTCAACTCCGCCTCTAGCTTGGCTAATGGTCTAATATATTTACTCACAGCGTGGAATCGACGTTATGATCGATACCCCAGGACACACTTCTATCATCTCGAAATCTCACCCTGAACATATGGCGTGTCCTGAAGCCACCCCCTTGGTCCCAATCTGCCGGTGGTGCGTGGATTTGCGATCCAAATACTCAATCAATATATGCTCATGCCATCAGAAACACAGAACCTCCTGCTGGTCAACTTCGCCTCGCAAGTCCTGCAACAACCAACCTTCACTGCCAACCTGCTCAAAGCCGTCTCTTCCATGCTCCCGTCGAAATTAGATGAATCAAATTTGTTATGCCAAGGATTCCGAGGCTCAGCAAGCCTTCAGTACGTCATTGTGTGGATCCAAGCCGATAGACGGGCGCTGATATATATATTGACAAGAGGCTCAAGGAAAGACGTTTGAACAAGCATTGGACGCATTTACGCAGGTTTCGCATTTTGTTCTCGTAGACGCGGGGAAGACACCTGTCGTTTGGGGAAGGTGAGCCTTCTTTTACGAGTTTGTAAGGTGCTCAAGTTGAACTGTATGCACAAGAAATGGCACTCGAGCACGAGGTTCAGTTGAGAAACGACACCATTGTCGTGTAATCCCTTCCTCCGCTTCACCCCTCTCTTGTACTCACCACCTGCTACAGAGGTTGGATTTCATCAGAGCACGCCGCAGCAGTCGCGCAAAAGGGCCACAGACTCATTCATGCTGATTCTGGTTTCTTCTACCTCGATTGTGGAGGTGGAGGATGGCTCGGTAATAACATCAATGGAGATAGCTCGTGTGGTGTTCTCAAAACGTGGCAGAAGGCGTACTCATTTAATCCAACTGCTGGGATGAAGCTAAATTCGTTCTTGGAGGTAAGCATACATACTTTATTTCGCTCCCTTCCTGTACGCCACTCACTAATCCTGCTTCCACTTCCCCTCCTTTTTTTTCTGAATTTGGGACAGGACAACAACTATTGTGGGCAGAACATCTGGACCCTCGAACTTGGACCCCATCGCTTGGCCACGCGCCGCATCGTCAGCGGAGGTGTTTTGGTCGGGTCCTGGAGGGGATGTCCGAGCGGCGTTACCGAGATTACATGAGGTTGCCTATCGGTTCGTACAGAGAGGTGTGAGGGCGATCCCGTTGCACCCGCAGTGGTGTGCTTTGTGGCCTAATGCTTGTGATGCTGATGCGTGATTATCCTGCCTAATCTTGTTTTCATTTCTGGAGGTGGGTGGGAGGAGTGTTTAGGAGATATGTAGGTGTCCAGTAGAGATACCGGGTGTGGGTATGGCGCGTTGGGTCGTGCATGTTCGAAGTATGAATTTGTTAAATATATATCTAGTGAATCAAGAGAATAAAAGGAGTTCTATACCTTTGACTATCGGTTTCGGGTCTTAGGTCAAACTCGCACACCAACTTGCAATTTCACCTTGTGGAACAGTGGGAGGGCGATGGCACAATGCCATCTCTGCATCTATTAACCTTAACTGGTAGCAAACAAAAAAAGAGTATATCCGATCACCAAGTACACCTGGTACCGAAAACGAAGCAACGAATCCAAACGAAGCTAACCACATAAATGCCGCTCACAAAAGCAAATCGTCTCCTCCACTCGCACTGGAGCTTGCACCCGCACCTCCAAAGCTCCCAAACGCAGCCCCACCACCCATACCCGCACCAGGTCTCGCATTACCTCCCTGAGCACCACCCCACAACCCAGCTGTAGCCTTCTCCTTCTCCAAGTCCTTAATACTCTTCCCCTGCCCAGCTCCGCCCGTACCAGTCGAAGTACCCTTCCCAGTCGAAGCCAATGACAAATTCCACAAATCGTCAAATCCACCAGCTGAGGCTGGTTTCTTCTGTTGTGTGGATGTATTGACAGGCGAAGTAGTATTGGCTCTCATTGGCGTCGGCAACATTGGACTTGCGCCACCCATAGCCATAGGTTGTGTAGGCTTCATCCCCATACCAGTACTGGCACCGAAGAACCCCGGTTGTTGCGGCTGAACGGGTTGAACGGGTTGCAGAACGGGTGCGCCGCCGATCGACCCGGTCGCTCTGTGCACCCCGCCAACACCAGCTCCCATACCGCCCATACCGCCAAACATATTTGGTTGTTGTGGCTGTTGTTGTGTTTGAGTCTGAGTGGGAGACAACGGCGCAGTGGTACCCAACATCTGCATCAAGTTCGGTTTCGCTCCTGTTGGTGCCACTCTAGGGGATGGCGCAGCAGCGGGGGTAGCAGCAGGAACGGCGGCAGGGGCTTGGACAGGTGCAGCTTGGAAGTCGTCAAAGTCGTCATCTGTTAATGCATATTAGAAAAATATAAAATTTAAGGCACGAGTATTATGGTGTTAACTTACCGTCCAGATTGACGGGCTTCGGAAGCGCCTTATTCGTCGCCAACCCAGGTACCGTCATGACCTCCGCTGCAGGGGCAGGGGCAGGAGCAGGGGCAGGAGGGACATCATCGTCAAAGTCCAATAGATTCGGCACAGGCGCCGGTGGCGGCACAGAAGACTTCCTCGCGGGTTGTGAACGCAACGAGCTCGACCTGTTTACAGTTGACGAAGATCTAGAGGGGACCTCATCACCGCCCGCATCATATTCATCGTATTGCCTCCTCCCACTACCCGAGTCCGAGAATCCGCCCATACGGGATGAGCTCCCACCCCCGTAGTAATCTGAACGAACCAACACGTTAATAAGAGGCCCCTTTGCTACGGAAATGGCTCCACAACATACCATTACCGTAGCTCGATCCACCCCCAAGGGAATCACTCCCAAATCCGCCATATCTGCTTCCTCCGCTGCTGAACGACAGCCCACCGCTGCCATAACCACCATCATTCCCTACACCAATGTACTTGTTCCTGTTCGCTTTGGCCTTCCGTCTTTCGGCGCGAATTTTCTCTACGTCCGAGAGAAGCTCGACGAGCTCTTTTGCGCGGTTGCGGACTGCGGGTATTATGCGAAGATAGCACCGGCATTGCAAATTGTAAGAAAGGAGCAGGCATACCGTTAATACCCTCATCCTTCCCCTTCTCGTCGATATAATGGAAACTGCGCAGCATCTTGAGTGTAGATATATGTGACCTTGCATCGTCGACCACGCGTTCTGAACCATGTTTGACGAGGTACTCGAGCAATTGTAACGCCTGCCATCCAGAACGTTTCAAAGGTCAGAATAAATGGGCTGGGAAGGAATCGACGCTACAGACCTTGTATATCTGACGCCACTGCCTCGCCTCTTTCTCCATAAACCGAGCATAAATGCACGGCATAATCTCATTGAATTGCTGACTGCGCCACGATATCAGCACCAACCCATATTCGGGTCCAGTCTACCGGGTAAGAACTCACAAATTGAATGTCCTGTCAAAGTTCTATATCAATGATTGAAAGTCTCCAGCCTGGATTATGATACACACCCTTGCGCAATCTCTTGCATCAACGTCGAACTTGCACCCCTACATAAAGCCCACGGAGCACATCAGCTACTACTAACCTCCTCCACGCAGAGAAAAAAAAAAAGGACACGCACCAAGGCTCATCGTTCGTCGCCTCCCTAACCTTTGCCTCCATCTCACTAATATTCAACACCACATTCTTCGCCTGTACGACGACACGAAATTCCAGTCAAATCAGACATGCAAGATACAGTATATCAAATCCCATCTCGTCAACAAGGGCATGGTGACAGAACAAGAGATGCAGCGCACCTGGTTATACATACTCTTGATATCATATAATGTCAACTGGGATAATGTATTCGACAAGGATTCGAGTCTGTCCATTTTTGCGGCTTTTGGGGCTCCTTTGGGCTTGTCTCCGTGAGTTGTAGGATGTACGAGCAATTGCGAGTGAGAATGAGAAGCGCCGAGGAAAGCTGGGCGGAACGCAAGTTGGTTGTTGGCGTGAGTTGAGAGGTCGGCTGTGTGAGCAAGTGACGAGTTAGAGTTGTGTCAGGGCAGTCCATCCCCATCATTCGTCCACGTGCCGACAGCAATCTGGCTTGGCCATAGCTCACTCAATATGAGAGTCCAAAATCGTCCTTGTATTCTTTCAACGGCGGCAAAGTAACTAGTTCATGGTCCAACCATACACAACCCAGCTCGCAAGCCCTACGACTAGCACCACAAGCCCTCTCACACATCGTCTCGCGAATTTCTCCACCCGATTCCGACTCCAAGCCAACTCAGCACCCGTATACTTCTTGAGTACATCCCTCACTCGCATCGAAAACCTCGCCCACCTGCATCACAAACCCAATCAATCCATCTCACCTTCCACTCTCCGAAACCAAGGGGTAGGGATAATTACGCGTCAATGTCACAAGCATTGGGCCTCAAAGCGCACCACTGCGGCTGCAACGGGATCGCCCTCACACCTCTCTGCACGAACCGATACGCAACATCATGCAACCTCGGTAATGCAGTTCGGACATCCCCTCCAGGACCCGACCAGAATAATTCTGCTGATGCAGCGGCGCGTGGCCATACGATGGAATCGAGGTTTGAGGGGCCAGATTGTTCCGCCCACAACAGTTGTTCCCCTATCCGAATGTAACATCAATCAAGTTCAAAATAACAAAATTGAAGAAAACGAGATCAGTGGAGTGAAAATGAATGATTTGCAAAGTATCCTTACCGCCGAGGACTAATTTAGCCTCATCAGCTGATAGTCCAGCAGTTGGGTTGAACGAGTAGGATTTTTGCCACGTCTTGAAGGGATCACACCAGCTATTCCCGTTGATGTTGTTACCAACCCATCCTCCGGCTCCGCAGTCAAGGTAGAAGAAATCGGAAGCAGCATGAATGAGTCTAAAGCCCTTCTGCGCGACTGAGGCGACATGATCCGACGAGATCCAAACACTGCGGAAAGTGGCGTGAGCATAAGGCAAAGGATAATGGGCGCTATGGACTCACAGTACGATGGTATCATTTCTCAATTGAACCTCGTGTTCAAGTGCCATTTCTGCTCTTCATTCCAGTCAACTATCCTAAACCTTGGCAAAGAATCCTCACCTTCCCAAACGACGGGTGTTTTCCCGGCCTCCGCAAGAACGGAATGCGAAGCCTGCGTGAATGCATCCAATGCCTGCTCAAACGTCTTTCCTTGAGAACCTGTTGAACAAGGTCAACACCATGCATCCGGCTCGCATGCAAGGAGGAACATACTGAGATCCTGCTGAGTCTGAGCGTCTTTATCATAGCAATTCTGGTTAATTTCATCGCCACCAGTGCTAAAAAGCTTGGACGGGAACATTGAAGAGACAGCCTTCACGAGGTTGGCAGTGAAGGTGGTTGTTGCAGGACTTGCAAGGCGGAGTTGGCCAGCAGGAGGTTCTATGATTCCAACGGCGTGAGTATGTTTTGATACAGCGTTTCATAGGAATGGAATATACCATTGGCGAACTGAGACCAAGGCGTAGCCTCAGGGCACGCAATATGCTCAGGGTGAGATTTCGAAATGACGGCGGTATGTCCGGGGGTATCAACCTCAACCATAACGTCAATGCCACGCTGTAATTTAACACGTCCGTTTCTCAGAACCAACATCCAAGTGGAGGTTGAATGAGCATCACTTACTGCGGCGGCATATTGGACGATGTCCTTGACGTCATTGGGGGTATAAACTTGCGCAGACGAGTATGCTCCCTTTTGCGATATCTCCTCGAACCCAGGGACGACGAGAGGGAAGGATTGCGAGTCAACGACGTGCCAGTGCAAATGATTGATCTTAACCCAGCTCATCGCATCCAAGGTACGTTTGATATCCGCGACAGGGTAACTAGACATAAACATCAGCATATAACACCCCTTGGTCTGCTCAGGACACTCACTAGTTACGAGCAGTGTCCAACATGAATCCTCGATACGGCTACGCGAATTTTATTAGCAAAAACTCCCCGAAGATGAGAAATGGCACTCACATATACTGGCGCATCCGTAACCTGAATCGGCGCCTGCAGGGTATAAGTCGCACCATCCAACTCATACCACAATTGCTCAAACGTCGACAACCCCCTAAACAAACCCAACGCAGTATTCGCGCTTAACACCGCATCTCCACCGTCCGCCGGAACCTGCAAACTATAGCTCTCATCCTGTGTTCCTAAGTCCTGCATAGCCTCCTCACTAATACTCTTCACAGCACCCCCGCCCGCACCAGAGTTCAAGCTGAGCGTAAGCGATCTCAAGGTACGTGCAGAGCGAACCGCGGAAGACGAAGAGGCTCCACGATCCGGCACGAGTGCTTGGAGTTTATCTTCCTTAAGGTGGCTCGAGGTGCGCTTGACCGCGTCCGAAAGGTCGTTTGGGACATTCTGAATACGGGAGAATTTGATGGAGAAGGAAGGTGCGAGGCGGAGAGGTGTAGATCCAGTGGTCAGGTTTTGTGGTCGAGGCCATATTGCCAGTGCAGGCGTGAAGCAGAGCAACGCGTAGAGAAGGGAAAGGAAGTTCATCGTGAACTTCAATGACGCTCTGGGGGGTGAGAATAGAGTCCGGGTTTAGAAGGTAGAACCAATGAGCGGATGGGAATGCGGGGATTATATATGTTCAAGAGGGTCACTTTGATGTGGTGACTGCTGCTATACGATCATGATGCGACACGAGCTACGGCAAGCCAGGGTTGGCCTAAGAAGAAACCATGAGGATCCGCGAGGTTCCACCAGTCATGCGACCATGTTTGTATCGGCCCCTCCCATGCTAAAATATCATTATCCATACTGGGCACCACAGAGGCGTTTGAGGGCCGTTCTGAGCTGCGGCATGTGCAGCGGAACTGAGGACCTTGTGGTCCTTCTAGAGGGGGGTGATGCAATGTAGTTGCTTCACATGGACAACAAAAATTGACAGTTGTTGGGTCTTGCCGAAAAACCAGGAGTGCTCTAACCGTCCAACAGTTTCAGTCTTATGTCATGCTGGTACATATTAATGTGGAGATAGAGGGGATCAGAGGAGACCGCCCATACTAAAGTAATTGAAAGTCAAGCTTGGGCCTGTGCACTTCTGTACACCACAAAAATCCAAATCCAGGGCGAGGTCCGGCAATCCGGTATTACCACATTAACAAATATCATTGAATACACACTAATAAATAGACATCGTACTTTGCGATTGTTGTTATTGCAGCAGAACTCGACAATCAAGGGAATGATGAAGGTGATCCTCTAACTACCATTGCGCATATTTCCTGCACTTTCTTTTCGTATTCCTCGACGAGCTCCGGGCGTAGAAAGTGAAACTCGCACAGCCCATCCAGGACGTCGTACACGTTAACCAAGAACCGGTCTTTCTCCTCCTCCTCCGCTTTTACCCAAAACTCCGGCGTAGCATGCGATAGCAAGTTACCAACCCCGTCGATATGTTCCAACAGCACAGCATTCTCCAATGTGAGGTCGACAATCTCCCTAACAGAGACACGTGAGACCAAATTGGCCTGGGATAGGCTTCCTAGGAGTCGACAAAAGGTATAAGCAGCATCGAGGTATTGTTGGGTCACCAAGAAACGCCTTCCGGGGTAGATGCTGAAGCTCATGCCCTGTGTCGACTTCTTTAAGCAGAATGCCATACGAGGATCTTGACAGACCTACAGGGTTCCAATAGTGATGCCACGCCGCGAACACACTTTGCGAGATGCACGAGACAAAGTATGATGCTGCCTCGTGTTTGGAGACCTCCAATAACGTGTGCTCGATGTTGACTGCGCAGGCAGTAACAATGAGGGGCGACACTCCCGTCACCACAGAAGAGACCAGTTGATAAGCAAGCTCGCCGAACTCGCCGAACTCCCAGTTGTTGGATTGAACGAGAACACGACAAGCGTTCGCGCATTCCTCCTTTGAGTGAAAAGAAAGAACATGTTGGAAGTGGGAATGCCAGTGGGGATTCCAGTCCTGGGGTGGTGTAGAACGAGGGGACAACGAGGAGAAAGACTCTTCCATGTCAAACAATTCTTCATTATCAAAGTCTGGCCGGATGCCCGAATCGTTATCTCCAGACTCGGAGTCCACTCCATCAAAAGAATAACCCGACCCCAGCTCGCCCAAAGCATCTGGTTCGAGATCCTCAACGGCCATGCTCGAACTTGCAACTTTGTTGGGGTATCTCCCCGAGCGGAATATCGCTAACACACGCGCTTGTGCAAGAGTGTCGTTCTGTGCTTTGTCTTCGGCGGCTACGCTAGGCGGCCACACTTTCTGGAATCTCGGGGATTGGGGTGGGAAACGAGGTGAATGTTTCGCAAAGCTCTCAGTGGTAACGTCTGGTTCACTTGACCAGATGTTCATGATGAGGTCCGTCATCTCAGCAAAGACGGATTATCGGTGGGACTAGTAACGGTAGGATTAAGGAAGGTGTAGTGAGTGTGAGGACCAGCCGAGAGATGAGGGTTTCCAAACGTAAGGACGATCTTTTAATACGTCCAAGCGATGTACTGAGGAATAAACGCGCGCGGAGCTTGGCGACGACGTTGAGGAACACAAGGCGGGTTTTGCAACAGCCATCACAAAAGCCACGGACTTGTCGTTATATGTATGTACCAGTTGTCTTCGAGATGAGACCCTGTCGAACCTGTCATTGTGCTAAATGGGACCTATAAGAAGAGGATGAACAATCACTGGTCTAAAGTGGGGGCTCGAGATGGATCAATGCTAAATCCCAGTCAAAAGTTCCGTTCGGGATACACGCCTGTTCCGAAAAGATGTGGCATAGACCTGGACCCGTCACATTACCCAGGTGACGTTTTCACCTGTCAGCAAGCAGGGTCCGGGTGGGAACCTAATGGAAATTGCTCTGGTTAGGAGTCCAGCCCCAGTTACCTCATAGCCAGCTTTTAGCGCAAGGTGTCTGAGGGCTAATAGACAGCTGGCACAGAGGTGATCGACCTGCCTGGAGATGTGTGGCCGGCCGGCTGACAGCTTAGTGATGGACCAGTTGGGAGACGGCTGGTAAAACTCTGGTGATAAGGTGGCAGACCCACTGGCAAGATGGCGGTGGACCAGCCCCCAATGAACTGGGCACAGTGGTGCAAGGCGGCTGGGCATCAACCCCGGTGTGAACTGCCTCCATGAACAAGTGACATGTCATTTACAAGCTCAACATGTTCCACGCACATTGGTCACGCCGGTTGGCATTGACCCAAACTGATGTCATGCTGGTCATTGCCAGCTTTTCTTTATAACTCAGGTTTACCGGTCGTATGGATAGCGATGTAAAGGATGTAGTAAACATTAGGTTGGATAAGTATTTTAAGAACATAGAAGCAGGGATATTTATGGCACAGACACTATACGGTGACTAACGACGAGATTTAGAGGTCTTGGCTCACAGCTTATCATGAATACCCTGTTCGAAGTCCCCACCCTCCTCAGGAATATCCTGGGCGGCCTCGAATACACCATATTTCAAGCGGTCATCCTTGAGCGTACCCGAAAGGATCCTAGCTAACATTTAGTAAGAGTGAGAGCCTATAAATAGAAGCACTTACTTCCGAATAGCATCAGAATTATTGTTGACTTTAGTACGGAAGTACTCAAGGCGAGCATCAACAGCATCCCAGAAGTTTGTAGTCCCTGATGAAGGCAAGTCCGCGTACACCTTGCACTAAGATAAAGTTAGAGTCTAGTTTTCATAGTCTGCATTGTGACGTACCATGACTGCGAGCTGTGCACAAAGCGGGATGCAGACTTTGCATGGCGAGCAATCAACTAAACTGGTTGCCAGCTGATAGATAGACCAGTCTTTCTCAATACTCTTCTTGATCTGTGATTGATAAATGAAAGACTTCAATGGAATGTATTGCAGCAGTACTCACGGCCTTCTTCATTGTAGAGCGAAGCTGCGTAAGCTCGCCTCCAATGTGGGACTTGATAACCTCTTGTGCGAACGGGTTCTTGCTGAGGTTTGACAGTATATTGATTTGTTGGTTCGAAATGAGGGTCTATCATGAATTCATTAATCGGCCAGCTCTATGCAGTAAAAGGGAAATTGTGCTCATGAAAATTTGGTTGATAGGCATATTGCCCTTGTATACATGGAGTTTCTCAGATAGAGCAACACCAAGAGTATATGACCTAATCGTCTTCTGTATATCTGACTGTGAGACATGAAAACAGAGTAAAAAAACCACATACTGCCAGTGCTGTGTCAACAGTGAAACGCGGCTGTTGAGATATGACTTGATCCAACTTGTTGCCTAGTGCAAGTACCTCACAAAAACTTTCAGCCAGCTGAGAGCTCCATGGGTTCTACAGCGACAATGAGCGGCTCAGGTAAAGACTCCACCAAAGACATCAGTGACAGCTTACTGTTACAAAGGTTTTCACCCGCACTACTTGATACAGATGAAGCTTGAGTCAGTGGGCAGTACACGTTGCTTCAACGAGGGCACTTTGTTGTTGGCTGGGACTCCGAATGTCATTGGTGTCGCATCTGGGTGTGTCTGTGCCAGCTGGAGATGTACCATGGTGGGGTCCTTGTGTGAAGGGTGGACTGCCCCAGTCTTCATCTGACGACACATCCGAAGGCGCGCTATTGCCGGTTGGAGCTGAATCTTCAGTGTTGACATAGGAGTTGATGTCAGCATCAAGTGGGTTCTCAGGTGCACTGCCTGGAGAGGTTGAGTCATCTTGCTCACTGGACCTGGCCGGCTCAGTGGGAGGTGAGGGGGATGGGGAAGACATGGTGAAAGGCAAGCCACTGATGTGTCAAACAAGTAGAATGGTTCCTATTTAACAAAATAAATATATTGGTATTCAGTCAGCCACACCATTTCAGGTCGTCGACGCACATCGGATCCAGTGAACCTCCCATGTGTGGCCAGAAGCCCAAAGACCTCCCATCTTGTGAGTAGCCATTCCATCTGTAGTGGAGAAGATGTGGTTAGCTCACTATGACTTTAGTTATTGAGAGGCAGGAGACAGACAATCTTGTCCGGTACTGCCTCTGCCTTGAATACAACTCAACCAGGAATGGAGCCACCTAGATCCAACCAAAGAGCTTGACAGCACACTTGCCGAGCACCCGCCACCAAAGTTCAATGACAGTACAGCATGAAAAGGAGCATGAAGTCTCTGAAATGGAAGCAAGAATTCAGCATAACACTTCAGAAGCCATTATGCAAATACTTACACAGGGTGGGATGGCTACAACAGTACAAAGGCAAACCATTTCAATGCACCAGTTGGGGTCACCTGCAGCTTGACAAACCACAATGGAAACCAGTGCCATGGAGATGTCACTTTGGGAAAAGTTCGACAATGACATCAATATGGATGTTGGCTTACTGGGTGAGTCAACTGAAGGTATCCGACGACACTTGGAAGCAGAACTTGATAAAACACTTGATGGATGGGGTGCATGGTGTTGGGAATGAAAGAGAGGACCCAGTGGGAGAACCTGATATGGAAGACATCTGTTACGGACCCCAATTCTCGTCCGTTAAGCTTTCGAGCCCCAGTTACAAGGCA
>JAEUWL010000508.1:0-99666 GCA_018524415.1 Podaxis rugospora
TATTTGTCAGCGCCATCATCCCACGAAACCGTTATCCCGTTCTATATAGAGGATATCCATACTTCACCCCCCCAGTACTTAGCATTCACCGACCATCTCCACCGGCAAAAAAAAAGCAAGGTGTGGATGATTGATCCAGGCGTGATGTTCCTTTTCACTGTCATCTTTTCGATGTGGAAGATTTTAATTTAGCTTGGCAGTGGTTCATGACACCACAATCACATGACCGGCGTATGTGTGCGGTCCTCTTAAGTGTCAATCAGACTATGTGCTAAGCATATAAACTATGCTGCAATAATATCTCAGAAGCTTTTTTTAATCTTAGATCAACCGCATGTCATGAACCCTTCGGACAACCGAGGATTCCTATATCATCCTCATATTGCAGGGTATGTCCCCCTTGTTCCCCTTTCCTTTCGACTAGCTGTCGACATTGGGTGTGGTGGGCAGTTGAAACTTCATCCTACCCCCCTCTTATCCTGGACTGTTCTTATCCTTATTGGATCTTATACCCCGCATCACTTGCCTACTTGTATCTTCATATCTCCAGTGCGCAAGCTATACCACGTTCCCTGTCATGACATTCCCCTTAGCCAGTCTTTCTTCCCTGAAGAGAACCTTCCTTGGGCATTCATCTTGGGCTTTGGGACCTTATCAGGTCAAGGATGAGTGAAACAGCGGATTTGGAGCTGCTGGTCCAACAGTCAAATGCTGTGAATCTGGTTGCAGGTAGGCCCTCGCCTCTTCCACTGTATGCCTATGATCTCCACCTGGGCTTCCCCCATCGTCCCGCCTAGTCCGCCCATTCCTTCCACCCTCTGACCCTCTCTTCATGTCATGAGGACTGTTAGCCCTGTTCCTTCGGCTCATCGTCCTTGACTCGAGGTTTGGGTGTTACAGTACAAGCAGTTCGTAACATCATGGTGAATACCCATCGACTCCCACAAAGGACTCCAACCTCCGTTCCAATCGCCTCCTCCTGCTCCGTTAGCCCTTACTTGTGTTGATCTGGCCGTTGCCACTTTTGGCTCTACCTCGTGTGATTCTGATCTTTTTGAACATAGGTGCATGCATGACGACATTGTTGTACCATCATTTGATTACTCTAGATCAAGAAGTACGTATCTTCCGTAAAAATTCTTCCTTTTGTGATACATTGTCATGCTCAAATGATTGTTCCGAGTAGATTATGGGAATATGGCCATTTGTTCCTTTCTCTGTCATGACAAAAAAATCCTGAAGACTTGACACGTTACCCAGGCTTAAGACATCTATTGCAAAGCTATTGTTCTTTGCGAATAGATATGTGGTTGAGGGAATGCTAATGTAAGTATGATTCATACGAGCACCAAGTTAACCTATTGACTTATCTATACACTCTGTAATAGATTCAACTGTATATGTGAGAGGATTATATGTAACAAAGGCGGTCGAAGTTGACGGTTTGTAAAACCTAGCCGCTTCGCAAACCTTCCAGCCAGCCCCAGTAAGTATCCCTACATTTTACTACTCTCCTATAATAACATTCGGCTATAGTTGTTAGTTCCCCCGTTGTGTGAAACGAAAATCTCAACTCACCCTCAACCTCTAGCTGTGTATTTTTCCTTCGATGGCTGGTTGTGTGCGCCCTCCATCTCTTCCATCCCCACCCTACGCTGACATCATCACCTAGCACTATCACAGTCAGCACAGCAGTTGTGCAAGGTATCTTGATCCTACGGATATGGGCACTTTGTGAGCATTTCTACAGGTGATCTGCCCCTGTTCTTCACTAAAGATATATGATATAGACCGAAGTCGTCCTGTAAGTAACCGAAGGCCAGATCTCAGGCCTAATCTGATGCATCGAGTAGGTGGTCATAGGGATCACGTTTTTCTTTTACATTGGTAGGCATCGTATATTGACTGCCTAGCTCGTTGACACCCAAAATCATGGACTCTGTCCAGGCGGTGTGATAACTCTAATAGGATTGACGATCGATGATTACATGAAGGAGAGTGTCATCAGTGCGTGAACTTGGTCTCCCTCTGGGGTTGCATTGATCAACTAAACGCACACATATAGTTGATCAAACCTTGCAGAGTCTGCCCGGATGTTACGCCAAGACAGTACCAGAGCCGATAGCCGGGTTTTGGTGAGTTCTTCCGGTTATCTTGTTGGAGATAGTGAGTTAAGTCAACCACCTGGAAAGGATTGCTCCGTTGATTGCTGAGAGTATGCCATGATCCCAAGTGAACTCTCGAAAATCATTGTTCAAGCTGTCTACAGGCGTTTTCTTTGTCCTTGTTATTTCGCGAGCATACTTTTGGTGGAGAGAGGGTCATTCAATGAATGGTATTTTCAGCATCCTGGTAAGTTTTCACATGATAGACTGCGATCCCGTCAACCTAAATGCACGTGGCGAAGGCGAGAGACTCTTCAATGTACTATGCTATGTGAGTCCTTTAACCCGATTTTCTGATTTCGTGACTCATGAAAGGGTTATAGAATTTTCGGTGCGCCTTTCTCCTCACTTTTATTGTCTCGCTGAAACTGAATTTCGTGAAAGCACTCCTTTTCTCGAGCTATTGCGTCTTCCAATGGGGACCACCATTCCTCTCCAGCCTCCTGGTCACGCCAAGCACAACAGCTGGCTGCCTCCTCGTAAGCTCCGAATCGGCCCCACACACCCCACCTTGGCACGGAACTCACACCACGACTGTTTCCAGGGCTCCCACTTACTCCTCGACCTTCGGAGCATCAAAAGAGCAGATGATGAAATACTCACAACTGCCCCGAATGTCACCTTACCTCTCAAAGTTCGTCGGCCGCCAATGTCAAGTTTAGGTGGAACGCGGTACACAACTGAAGATTATTTCGAGAGAAGTGACATAAAGGGGAAGGGACGATTGGGTGTTGGTGTAGATGTTGCTCAAGAGACACAGGCTACGGGGTGCAACATAGTGGGCAAGAGTACATCTGATTCGGAGGCAACAAAGGTTTCCTCTGGGTTTGTGGTGTGACACTTGCTGTGATTTTTCTCCTCATACTGTGGACCTTGCAGCCCTGGGGTCTTGGTTTGTTCAATTATATACTTCGTACAACTGGCACCCCTCATGACTCCCTGTATTTGTAGCATCTGGATAGACGTCATAACCCCAGCGGCCCAGTCCAGTCCGACCCTATTTCCATAGATACCTTTGCGTTCCAATCCTATGAACGGCAATCCATGTAGTCAAGGACCACCGAGGGCACCACTATGACATGTACTGGCATGCTTGGCCTGAAAGATATCGACTGACGTCATAGTTAACACCCTCCCAAGTTCCAACAGCTTAAATACGACGGAGTTGCTTCCACAAACTGCATCTATTCAAACGAAACCGCAATGTCTAACATTCCCAACTACAATCCCAACGACTTTCCTTCCGCTCGTCCGCAACACCACTTGCATGATTCTTCCGAGCCCCTTCCGGGCGCGGGTGGGACAAAAGCCACCACCGACTATGACATGAATGCAGACACAAACCAGTATCGTGCTGGCAGCGGGCCGCAAGACAGATTGGCCGAATACGGGAACAGCGCACCTGAATCTACCACATTGTCCAGCCAGGATCGTCCTGCCCAGGTTAGCTTCGAAGATCAAACGAGAGGGTATGATCCCACTGCACACGATACCGGTGCCAGCGCCAGAAGTAGTGAAGGACTGTATCAGGAAAAAACTCTAGGGGATAGGCCTCTGGGTGGACAAGGTACTTGTCACATGAAGCAGCCTACTTCCGAGGTAGCTGATGCCAGCCTAATTTTACTCAGGGGGTGTTGATGTCGGTGGGCGTGAGAACCAAGACATGCCCATGGGACAGGCCGGCTTGGGTGACAAGATGATTGGAAAGACCCAGAAAGTGAGTATTTACATTCGAGAGAGAAAACTTCTGATGCTCATTTTAGGATCAGGTTATGGGCAAGATGATGAATAACCCCGAGATGCACGAGAGGGGAGAGCTTCGAGAAGCAGGCGGAAGGTCTGCTGCGAGTGGAAGTGCCAGGGCACCCCATGATTAATTGATTGATTGACCTTGTGTACATATGTGTCCATTGAACAGTAACTAACTGTTTTTAACTAAGCTAAAAGTACGCGCGCGTCCCTGAGGCTGTGGTAATTATGACTCGAGGCTTTGTGTAGCCTTGTCGGTTCTCCATCATTACAGCTTTGACACAATGATCCAATATATTAACCTGTGTCACAATTGGCGCCCATCTTTAGCTCCTTTATCATCGACAACCATCTTACCTTGGACACATGGCGCAGCTCACAACCATGGAGTCCTTGTTCAGCGACAAGCTTAACAGCAACTACGTTCCCAGTGACGATGAAGTGGCCGCCATCAAAGAGCTGCTCGTCGAACCTGACCAAAAACTCCAAGACATCACGGGAGAAATCGAAGAAGTTAAGGCGCAACTGGACAAGTTGCTCAAGGAGAGAGAAGATTTGAACGAGCAATTGAAAGCTCACAAGGCGCTCCTGTTCCCGGCGCGTCGCCTTCCCCCAGATGTTCTTCAGAAGATCTTCCTTCACTGTCTGCCGACAGATCGCAACCCAGTCATGAGCAGCAAAGAGGCACCCGTTCTCCTGGGGAGGATCTGCAGCCAGTGGAGAGATATCACTCTCGCCACTCCTAAACTTTGGGCAGCAATCCACATCGCCATACCGGGCGACCCGCCTGTGCCAATGCCGTTAGGTGCTGGTGCTCCTGGTGCTCCCCCTCCTCCTCCACCACAGCCGACCAATCACACAACACGGATCCAAGCGATAACGACTTGGCTCACACGATCTGACACCTTCCCACTCTCCATATCTGTGTACAACTCTCGTTTCGACTCCGTGGCTGGAACCTCTGTTCAACTCTACCTTGATGCCATCTTCGCTTTTGCAACGCGGTGGAAGCACCTCCACATGTCTGTTCCACACCAAGTCTGGAACAATTTCCTGCCTCGAGTTCGGGAGACTGATGTCCCTATACTCGAGAAGATCTATTTTGATAGCACAATGGGGTATCATGGTGTACCAGGCTCCCCTGGCACGGGATCCAGAAGGGATAGCGGACTCTTAAGGGCCCCGAACCTCCGTTCAGTTTCGTTAGTTCAGTTCGAACCACACATTCTTCACCTCCCTCTTCGCTGGAATCGCCTCACAGAACTTAACCTCTCAGGGTCAATTCCAACATGGCAACCCGTTGAAGGCCTTTCTATTACAGAATCACTTTCTATCCTTTCCCTTTGCCCCAACCTGGAATACTTCAGCGTTCAACTGTCCCTTGCTGGCTTTACGCCTCTTACCAATGGCGACTATGGCTTGCCAAAGGTGACACTGCGCAAGCTACTTGGGTTATCGGTTACGGAGACCAATAACGTCGACTCCGCTCCGTTCTTCGAGCACGTAACGGCGCCAAAGCTCCGCCATCTCAAGTTTCGTCGCAGCTCACCTAACTCCTATATCAGTGTGCCCGACCTCACTCAATCCAACACTCTGAAGGCTATTCATATTGCACTGGCCATGTTCATCCGAAGAGTTGATGGTCCGATTGAGGAATTCGAATTGGACGCGTTGTATATGACCGAGACTGATGTCATGAAATGTTTATCCCTCATGCCCGGACTAAAGAGGTTGTCTCTGTGGAGCTATGGCTCCTCGGGAGTTGCAGCGAGCCCATACGCGTCGCCACTTATGGCGCCATGGGAGAGGTCATTGTTTGCTTTCGAGGATAGGCACCTGGAGAGGTTTATACCTGGACAGAGTGCCGATGACACGAAGGATAGGTCTGGAGCTGACGGTGATATTACTCGACCCATTCCCAACGTCATGCCTCTTGGAGGCTCCTTGTATGAGTATGCTCTACCACCCGTCCCTCCTTATGTTCCCTCCCCCGATCTTGGACCATCCACCTATTCGGTGTCACTAGCACCAGTATCTGCTACCTCGACTGCTTCTAACAACGGTAACAATTCCACCGATGCTGCCGGTGGAACTGATGGTGAAAGGGTGGATGATAATCCCAGTCTGGATGCAAACGTGGAAGAAGCGAGGTCCGAAGATAGTGGCGCCGATGCATCCAGCAGCGCCGCAACGGAAGTAGGATCTTTTACAGCCCAAGCACCACCACCACCGTTGCCTACTAACGACAAGGACAAGGGTAAAGGCCGTGCCGCAGAGTGGGAGTCACTCGGACTCGATGCAACGACGGATGTCTTTTGTCCACTTCTAGAAGACTTCCACTGCTCTGGAGCATTATTCAGCGACACCACAATGCTTGCCTTCCTCCGTGCACGATCATCCCTCGCATCCGTACCCAAAGTCGATCCTCATAAGTCTTCGTTCTCAATTACAGATTCTCCGAAAAGCACTTCCATTTCTGTTCCATCTTCGTCTTCAACACCGCCTCTCCCATCTTCCTCCAAGTTACCTACGTCCTCAGTTCTGACATCTAGTTATAGTCGGGAACTCGCCCATCTCCGCAGATGCCGCATTTCGTTCTCCATTGGTCGTGAAGAGTCTGACGAGACCAGAGAAAAGATTGAGGAAATTCAAAGGGAAACTGGAATGATATTGGAGGTGCATTATCCGCCTATGCCAGCCTCGGCTTACTATAGGCGGTATTCACCGTATGAAGGATTGCCGAGCGTGCCTGTGTTGGGTGTTCCACCTGGTACTAATCTCAATGGTCCTAACGGGACTATGATAGTAAGCACAGATGGACTGAACGGAGAACCTGTGTTTTTATACAGCACTGCCTTCCATTGATGATGTCGGTTTGAAAAATGGACCTTGTTTGAGATGATTTAGGAGAGAACTTGTGACTCTTGGGGAGTGTGGATATGTAGCTACCGCTCAAAATTCTTGTTTATGTGGGAATACATGGGATCGTTGAGCTTGTTCGAGTTTCCGCCTGATCGTCAGTGGCCGGAGGAATATCCGCGAAGTTCAACGAAAGAAGAGTGATGTTTTATAAAATACAGCTTTACACCATTTGCAGGGTATAATGCCTCTACCAGTGGCTCCATGCCTATGTCTGCGAAAAGGTTGGAGAGGTGGTTGGGCCTGGGCGTACCCAACACTGATAACATGTCCAGTATCTCAAAGAGTAAGGAATCATGCCGAACTCGACTCACCCTCGGTGGCCTCGTCGCAGTAGACAGAATTGGCTTCGGACACCTTGTTATAGATGGACTTGCAGCATTGGAAAGCGCCGATATTACAGGTGCTTCGCATGTAGTGATGACGCCGAGGAGTAGAGAAGGAAGGAGAGGCGGAGACAATGACGAGCTTAGCGAATGTTAATGGGATGTTCGGGTGTTCAGTTTTATGGATGAGTTGAAGAGCTGTGGACCAGCATTCGATGGGGGAGACTGAGTCAGGTGAGAACAACTTCTTGACTGCCGAACCGAGCTTATTTGGTATATTCTGCTGGTAGACTTCTTTGGTTGCTTGTGGCCAGCAAGATTATTCTGTCGAGCCGAGTAAAAGGTAGCTTAGTTCAGGAGCATCTTGAACAATTTCAACGTTACACCGGTGTCGATGCTGTATGCAGGCACAGTCACTTCCTATCAGATTGTCGTTAAATGTCTTCCCTCGTTCAGATTTGCTTCCACTAATTATGCCTCCCTACGTTGAATCAAAAGGGTTGTAAACATCGAAGCGTAGGGTCCTCGAATGTCCGCTAAATGGGATAAATGACTTTGAGATGTGGATATTCACATACCAGAGCACCCCTGAAGTGATCCAATCAAGGGCAAGCTGTTTCTGTTTTATATGGCGAGCAATTAAATATTTGCAATGACTAAATACCTGAATATGATGGCCGAGAAGCGCCATCAGTCCGCGCATATGTTGCTAGGATCCACAGGTGTGAAGAAATATGAAAAGATATGTCCTCAGCGCTTTGACCGATGCTAAGCATGAATATCTGACCTCTAAAGTCGTGCTGGTACCTCTAGAAACAGAAGCAGACTTCTTCCCAATCGTGCGGAATGCCCTTACATAAACTGATGCAGTTATCTCGGTGTTCTCGCGAAACTTGAATAACTTCTTAACGGCTCCCACTAAAGTCTTTTGCACACCTGCTGGGGATCACCATTAAATGTAAATACCAGGGAGAGTTCCAAAAGTTGGCCAGGGGAATTCCATACTCTATACTCACGTGCTGGTACAAGTCCCATTAGCGTGTGGACCCCCTGGCTTGACAAACAGATTTGGAAACGATTAGAAGAGAAGAATCAAAGGCACTTCTAGACGGGTTCTGACTTCTTACCCTCCATTCTCTGAATCCTCACCCCTTTTATCCACATCCGAAAGGGTGGCGCGGCCCCAATTCTTGTATGTGAACTCATGTGGTGAGATGTGGTAAGAGGCATCATGTTCCCCTTGCGCTCAAGACTCTCGCCCTCCCATCAAATATCAAATACTGATTAAGAGGGTGGGAGAGATCTGTGGCAGCTCAAACAATGGCCAGTAGGTATGAATAGGTCTTTCCTCCGTCCCCCCCTCTCCTTTCAGAGAGTGGTGTGACCGGAACCATGTGCAAACCTTCGCATGCTTATCCATGCCTGACCACCTCCTACCACCTTACCTCTTATGCAACAGAACAGCTCGCCAGGCAACAGCTCCAGTGGTTTGGCGCATCACCTCACTCTGATGTCTTTCGGGCACGACTCAACCGACAATATGTATCTATAAAGCGGTTTCGACCTTACAATAATTCCGAGAATGACAGAAGGATGCAGGTGAGCTGGTGATCATCACTTCGACTCCTTTGTTCTTCTTACAACGATCTACAGCTTGAAGCTGTATTGCGGAGGTGGAAAGAGGTGGCAATCCACCCAAACATTCAGCCCTTTCTAGGTCTGCATAACTCAGATCCCGTCCTTGTCACTATACACATCGAATGGAACTTGATGGAGTATCTCCGCATACGACCACGAGCAGATAAGTATATTGTGGTATGTGGTCTCTAGCTCCAAACAACTGCTCAAAATGATGGCCAACACAAGGCATACTATATTGCCTCTGCACTCGAGTACATGCACCGACGGGACCCCCCCGTTCTTCATGGGAGCCTGAAAGCTGTAAGGGTTAGAGTTATCTATTTTCTCTATTCCGAGCTCAAAAGCTGTAAAAGTCCAATGTCTTGGTTGACCAAAGCAACAACGTTTACCTCTCGGACATTGGCATCGGCGAGATGATGCACAGCACAGGACAACCTGCATACGGGATACGTTGGAGAGCTCCAGAGAGGGTCCTCAGAGGTCAACCCCATACCACAGCCTGCGACATCTGGAGCTTCGGCGTGACCATTTTAGAGGTTGGTCCTCAAACTAGCGCTCTTCCGCACCTTGCAATTCACCTGGAAACTATAGATGTACACCGGTACCCATCCATTCGAGAATCTTCCACATGAGGCAAATGTTGTGCTTGCGATGAGACAAGAAGAGACTCCCCAACGTCCGGGAAATAACCCGGCACTCGATGACGGCCTCTGGACCATGCTTCTGCGCACTTGGAGCTATGCACCGTCTGAGAGACCCGCAATGTCCATGATTCTACCCTGGATCCGTTTGTTGAAAGAGACCAGTCGAGTCGCTGAGCTGCCACGAGTTTCATCCACCCGCCATGACTAGTGCCGACTTTGATTGCAACGGCAAATAATATATGTATATACAAGGGGATGATGGCCTTTGGTTTGTGACAGGATGGCAGTTCAGTAATGCAAATCTGAATCCTCCAGGCACCTTGTTGAGACTGAAGTGGGTGGCCAGCTGAAGTCACATAGTAAAGCCAACATTCGGACGGTGAAGGTGAGTCGGAGATTTGGAAAGTGGTGGTGGGGGAAGGACGGAGGCAACCAGCATGTGCGCAAAGGGGTTGCTAACAGTGAATGCATCAGCCAATCGGGAAGCGTCTTTATCCCTGTACATATTAAGATATTAAGATTAAGATAAGATATAATTCCCTTATCATTGAAAGGCTACGAACACTGAGAGACACATTATGATATTATTTATAGCTTGCTCGTTCAGATAACGCATTGGATTATCTGAAGAATGATCTCATTTGGGGATCATCATATACATCGTTGACAGGATCTGGTTTCATGCTTTCAATCATTCAGGTTCAATCTGTTTGAATTCACTTCGTTTTTTTTTTTTCCTCACAAGAGGTTATGGTCGTGCGAGTCTTATGAGTGACTTTGACTTCTTAAGTGTTGGGGAAAAAAGGTGCATCTCATTACTCACCATTTGTCGGGATTCATCCACTTCTTCATGTTCTCAGGCATGTTATCGTGTTAAAAGCCAGAGTCATTGCGGGTCCACTTTTATCTGCTGTTGACCTAGTGCAATGCCGTTTCGCTCCAAGCGCGACATCGCGGGAATACCATATTAACACATTACATATGATTTTCTCCTTCATGCTTTCAACTCGGCTTGTCATCAGCACTAGAACCGCATGCATGACATCATCCTTTGACATCAGGATGAGTGGAGCGCCACACGGATGGGTGATCCGATCCAGGGCAAACCGTTTTGTACAGCGAGCTTAAGCTTGAAGAACAAGAAAGAGTATGATAAGAGATCGAAGGGTACAATGTAGAGTTCTTGCGATGTTACGAACGTCATTAGGAAAGTCAGGGGAAAAGGTAGCAAACGCGGGCATTCCAGATTTTGAAGCCAAGTAAAACCAATCAGCCAGGCCAAAACCTCACATGCGTAGGACGCGTCCATCCTACAACAATAGGTGATTAATCACTCGCAAACCCAATGCTACCACCTAAAGCCCACGACTTCTTGCCGAACTTGAGCTTGCTGGGCCAACCCGACCTCGCGGGAGGGGTCTCCGAATCGTTCTTCTCAACATCAGCAGCTTTAGTGTTGGCGGCCGCCTCAACTGCTGCCACAGCATTCGCTATACGCTGGGCACGGCGGTCCTTGATACTACCAAGGCAGGTCGAGACGCCGCCGATGAAGAGAAGGATGAAGGCGACGAAGGTGAGCCAGAAACCTGTTTAGCAAAGGAAGCGAGGCCCGTGGGTCAGTCATTTTGTATTAATGAGCGACGTAGGATGAGTAATGAAATACGATATGAGTGACAAGGTCCGAGACGATAAGAGGGAATGAAGACGCGAAGGAAACAAAGAGGTTATAGTCATGAAGGGAAGAGAAACAGGTGTAGTTGTGGAGATTAAACGATTCTGAGACTTAGACTTACCGGTACTGGTCTTGGTCGTCGCAGCAATGTCGAGCCTCTTAAACTGAAGATTAGTCCAAGCGTAAAGCGCGATGTCGATGAGGAACGCGATGAAGGTGAGGAAAGACGCGACCCATGCTATCAATGTTGCTATGAGTGCGACGGTGATATGCTCGGACAAAGCGAGGGCTGCTGCAAGAAAAGAAACGGCGGTGGCTGTTAACGAAGAAGGCAAGAACGTCAGAACTCAGTATTGGCAGGTGACGTATAAGGTTAGATCTGGGTGTCCTTCGGGTGGAGTTGATGTGGTATGAATGGGGGAAGCATGGACGTACCAACTGGGTGGACTGCAAGCCCACGAGTCCAAGGGTCGGAAATAGTCACCTCCTTAGTAATTTCAGGATCTGTCACCGTGATGCTGTAGGCGTAACCTGGTGGGCGGTGGGGTTCAGTAAGCGTGTGGTGGAAGGAATGGTAAGGGGGGTTCGCACCAGTCCCGGTGCAAGTGCGATCGTCGCCGCGATTGTAGAGGCATGATGCCCTGAAAAATACCTCAATAACGGGGACTCCCGCGGCAGATATGTTATAATACATACCAGACACCGAACTGAGAAAAACTTTGTGAGTAATGACAACGACGGCAAGCACCTAGAAGGTAACTTACCCGTAGTTCTTGCATAGCGTTCTCCCCATCCTTAAGCGCGGGTTCGGCAAAGTGTGTGCGTGTGATGTCAAGAGCAGGTAGATATGGAAGGGAAATGGAGACGATGAGGTTGAGAACAAAGGCAGCGAAGAGGATGGTGACTCCAGGAATGCAGAAGAGTCGAGCCATTGCGGATTCTTGGGAGTCACTGTCGATCTACGCGCTCTGGGGAAATGGGACCAAAAGGACGGGAAGCAAAAATTGAAGCGAGTAAAGGCTTTTGTACGGACTCCACACATCGAAGCTGCACAGCCCGTATCTCGATCGCCAGGAGGCTGTTCCATTCAATTAGCCCATTCCCACAATGCACGTGGCGGAATACCTGCTCTGAGCTAAACCTTTTCAGGCTCCTGTTTTGTCTCTGTCGCGAACGAGGGAAAAATGCAAGCATCACTGACTGCGTACTATGGGTGGCCCATAGTTCGAACGAACATCTTCTCCAACCACCACAAAAATTGACAGGCTCAACTTAATGCGTATTCTAACCATTGTGCGTACATTACTTTGCAAAAATTTCAGGCGGTTGAGGAGAGCGAGCGATGGGGGTGGAAGTCACGTTCTGTCACTCTAGCCGAAGAAGGCTGTGTCGGAGATTGAACCCCAATGATGAGCCCACGTCATTAAGTATAATCCCATTCCAATGGCCAGCACGAAGGGAGGATCGTCACGCGCTCAGAACATTTCCTCCCCATGAATACATGGATCCACCAGCATCTCAATCTCATCCACCACTTTCACCGGCTCAAGAGCCCAATTCGTACACTCACCCATTCTCCAGCAGCTCGTTCCCGTATGGCAACCATTCATATATTGGCTAATCGGGCTTATTTCAATCCTCAGTATTCATTCACATAGTTAAGTCAACTTGCTTAGCGATTAGTATACGAATATCATACATTGATACCATTACGGTCGGACTTTGAAATTAAGCAGACCAACCAGAGAGCTGCATCTACATATACTATATGAAATCAGCTCTGAGCTTCTGGAAACTGTGAGGACACACCGTTGTGCATGCAGAGTGTCTGATTAGCGTAATTCAATTTGATATTGGTTGCCTCGACTTAACAAACTCCCTCCATAGCCGGATAACAGCATGTCGATTCCACTGATTGGATGGAGGCTCTGTCCTGGGTGACAAAAACGGGAACCAGTATAGAATAGCATAAGATCGGCACGTAAACGAAGGGACGGATATCATGGGGGATCCTTCCTCCAGATCGGTCTGGTCTGCTCCCAGCACGTAAAAGCCCGGGGGCGAAAAACTTATTGGACTGGGTGTGATGGAACACCATTTCTTCTAATGAAGATATTTTCGCTGTTTGGAGAACATCACTGACGACAGATCCAACCGAAGGTGAATGTCCCTGGCGAGGGCGATTGAGGTGAATCAGGGAGTCCAGGGGGCTGGTTACGGTTGACCTCATTCGATGAACGACGAGGTGGTATCAAAGACACAACATTTGTCCAGAAAGAGCGTAATTAACACGAGGAATCAGAGTACACGAACATGTATAACGTGAGGCCATTGTCAAAGGACAACACGCTCAGACCACAAAGGACTGTATTTGCGGAGGGTTTCCTAGAGCTTTATCTTCGCTAAAGGTTGTTTTGACCGCGAGTGTAACAGTAAGAGGAGGATGACATGGAGGTCGGAGGGAGGCTTGCTGTGCTTATTGCGCAGTCCAAATAGAGTAAGCAGGCTGATTATTCCTCTCTCCATATCCACATCCTCCCTTCCCCATGAGCATTCGCGGTCCTCGCAAAGGTGAAAATTATGAGCTCAGCGTCGACCTGAACAGCGAATACCGCGACAGACGAAAGGATGCCATAAAGCGCGTCATCGCATCCATGACCGTTGGCAAGGGTGCGTACTTAACTTCGTCTTTCCCCTGATCAAGAATCTGAGAATCTGAATTATCCCAACAGATGTCAGCGGTCTCTTCCCCGATGTCCTCAAAAATATGCAAACAGAAGACCTAGAGCAGAAGAAACTCGTATATCTCTACCTAATGAACTATGCCAAGACCCAACCAGAACTCGTCATCCTGGCCGTCAATACCTTCGTCAAAGACACAGATGATCCAAATCCTCTCGTTCGCGCTCTCGCCATCAGGACAATGGGCTGTCTTCGAGCCGAGAAAATTATCGATTACCTCTGCGATCCTCTCCAGAAGTGCTTGCGGGATGAAAATCCGTATGTCAGGAAGACCGCAGCATTATGCGTCGCCAAGTTGTACGACCTGAAACCGGAACTGGTGCTTGATAATGGGTTTTTGGAGCAGTTGCACGAGATGATAGCAGATTCTAACCCGATGGTAAGTTCCTTCCTCCCCTATATTTCCTTTTGCGTTCATTTTGGTTTCTCACTGTTTGCAGGTAGTCGCCAACACAGTTGCAGCCCTCACAGACATCCACAATTCCGCGACCTCTAACTCTTCAATACTCCCCAATGATCCGGCCATCTTTACTATCACATCTTCTGTCCTCAGCAAACTACTGATCGCGCTGAACGAATGTTCTGAATGGGGCCGTGTCGCCATCCTGAACGCACTCGCCCGATACACGGCTCAGGATGATAGAGAGTCGGAACACATCTGCGAACGTGTCGTACCCCAATTCCAGCATATTAACGGCAGCGTCGTGCTCGCAGCGGTGAAAGTTATCATGATTCACATGCGCAACGTCAGGAGGGAGGATCTTGTCAAACAACTCGTCAGGAAAATGGCTCCACCACTCGTTACCCTGTTATCTTCTCCACCTGAAGTACAATGGGTCGCACTACGGAACATCAATCTCCTTCTGCAGAAACGCCCTGATATCTTGTCAAATGAGATGCGAGTGTTTTTCTGCAAGTATAATGACCCGTTGTATGTCAAAGTGGAGAAGCTGGACATTATGGTCAGGTTGGCAGGGGAAAACAACGTGGACGCGCTTCTGAGCGAGTTGAAAGAGTGCGTAGTATTCCCCTACTTCTGATGTCATATAATGACTATGTTGCAGGTATGCCTCGGAGGTTGACGTAGATTTTGTGAGGAAGAGCATCAAAGCTATCGGGCAAACAGCCGTCAAAATAGAGGCTGCTGCCGAACGCTGCGTCAACGTACTTCTCGAACTCATTGCGACACGAGTAAGCTATGTAGTTCAAGAGGCTGTTGTAGTCATGAAGGTATGAACGAACACCACCACACGCGCTGCCAGGACTAGCCAGGATTAACCTAGTCCTTGTAACAGGATATTTTCCGCAAATACCCTTCCACCTATGAGGGTGTCATTCCAACTCTATGCGCTAATCTGGACGAACTTGAAGAGCCGGAAGCGAAGGCATCGCTTATCTGGATCATTGGCGAGTACGCGAGCAAGATTGATAACGCAGACGCTTTGCTTGGGTTCTTTGTGGATACCTTTACGGAGGAGTCATATCCGGTGTGTACCACGCTATTGAGATCCTCCTGCTTCTTTCACCGCGGTTCCATGTGCACCCTACCCTTCTTCCCCTCACATCCTCTCCTATTGCTCCGTTTAGTTGGCTCTCTTCTCCAGGAATTGCCCAGACTAACTCGAGACCGTTATGACCAGGTGCAACTACAAACTCTTACAGCTGTCGTGAAACTCTTCCTCAGGAAACCTGATTCATCGCAAGGACTTGTACAACGCGTGCTCAACACAGCCACGAAAGACTGTGATTCTCCAGATGTGAGAGATAGGGCATATATCTATTGGCGGTTACTTTCGACGGATCCTGGCGCCGCCAAGGCAAGTATACCAACGAAGCCGTCTTAGGTAGGCTGGTACTGACGTCACGTTAGGCTGTCGTTTTGGCGAACAGGCCGCCAATCTCAATACCTCGTACATCAGTCTCGCCGGCGTTGTTGGAGGAACTGTTAGGAGAGATATCGACACTTGCGAGTGTGTATCATAAACCCGCAGAGACTTTCGTTGGAAAGGGAAGGATTGGCGCTGATGCTGTTCAGAAGAAGAATGAGTGCGTATTCCTCGTATGTATGCGCCTTCTACACTTACCCTACCTTTCTCCGATAGGTTGGATGATGATCGCCTTGCAACGAAAAAAGCACTACAAACTGTCGTGGCAGGACGACAAGCCGAAAACTTGCTGTACGTCCCTCGTCTTCTTCTTCCAACCTCCCTCTCTCCTACTCACAATAATACTCCCCATCTTTAGTGACTTTGGCGATGATGACACCTCAACATCAGACGGTCAACCTTCTGGTCTCGCAGCAACTCAAGTCCTCTCACAAACACCCGCAGCAGCGAACCTCCTTGCTGGAACCTCGAGTAATCCTCTGGACGACCTCGTCTCGATTTTTGGTGGAAATGGGGGAGGGCTCGGAGCGGTGCCTACCCCTGCTACGGCAGGTCCGGCAGTAGGAGGTGTAGATCCATTGGCTGGATTGGGTGGATTGTCGATCTCGGGCGGAGGTGTGATGTCGCCCTTGACGCCTGGGAGACCGCAGCCATCGCAGGGGCAGGGACAGCAAGAGGATTTGTTGGGTTTGTTTTAGGGTTGTTTTTTGTGAGAGTTACAGATCTGAGTCGTCTTTCTCGTTGTGTCTTTCTCGCTAATTTGATGGATTCTTTCCCCTTTTCTGAGTGGATTCTTTGACGAAATTGGGAACAGAGGCCTTTTGTCAAGGTTTGGATGAGGTCAAGGAACCGAAGTGGAGAACGGTGATTAGCTGGCTCACCGCCCCAATGATTCCATTTTCGTTCAAACTGGACTTGGCGAAGGGCTTCCAAAGACCCACGTTTTTTTGGTCGTGGATACTGGGAACGCTGGTGAGTACGTGCGACGATCGTTCTTGACTGGACTCAGGGCCATCATTTACCCAGCCTTGCCGGCGGGGAGAATTTCCAAAATCTGATCATCGCTCGTTTATGAGGAGTCCACAATGTTAGACTTAGGTGGTTCTTTTCTGAAGCAATGCTATTCTCGTCCGTCGAAACCGCCCAAAAAATATGTGCAAACTGTCTCTATCACTAACTCCTATCACTAACTCCACATAGGTCATTTGAAAACACAAGGTGGAGAGCTCTGACCCGTGTAATACAGTTTGTGGACACACTTGTCATTTTTGTTGTCATTCAAGTCTGGTAGCAAGGCACAGCTTCGCTTCTCTTCCAATCTCATCATATGTTCTTCCGAATATTCTGACGACTTTCCATTTCAGGTTTGTTATGGGACACTGACTCGCAATGTGATAGTCTTCCAACTCATGTCCTTGCCGCCCAGCACGCTGCGAGGCTTAGGGACTTTATGGGGACCGAAATTCGCCGGTGTTAGTACTTTCATGTTCCACGCTTAAGAAAGCCTTTCGCAGCCATCTCTATTCACGTTAGCTCGGATCGTCTCGTGTTCGCCTCAACCTGGAAACTAAATATAGATTCTTTTCAGCAATGCGGTCCCTTAGTGAACATGTGAGTGAATACCATGTGAATTTATGGTTCGAATTGATGCAACGAGTAATTAAGGTGAGGCTAGGAATTCGAAGTGCGTCATGCGACGGTGGCAACAGTAGGCCGAGACAGTACTACCCACCACCGCACCAGAACTCGCTTCAGGCGATGTGAGGCGTTATGCTTGTTGTGTGACGTGAGAGGCTTATGGGCGGGTCCGTGTAAGGGTTTGTTAATTCTGGGACATCTGTGGGAAGGCTGGTGTTTCCTTGGTATCTTAAATGCCTGCTTCTTGTCCCCCCCAGGTCTGCGTTGCTTCCTTCATTCATTGAGCTTGTAACAACAGTGTTCTTTCGTTCATGTAAGTGTTCTGTTCCTGACGCTGGATTATGTTTTCTTGTTCCCAGAGATATGTGCTGAAATGCACTCAAAAACACAGATATTGGGAAAGGCAAACTCGGAGGTGTCTCTGGAATTCCGATGATGCAACGGCTCATTGTGTGTCTGGCGCTCGTTACGAGTGTCGTGGGGCAGTACCAGATATGGGATATCGTGCGTGTGCTATTATCGACTCAGGGCGCTTATTTTTACTCCGCTCACGTGATGGCGCTTATTGTTAGTGGCAAACGACGTGGGATCGCTCCAAGCTCTTCACATCACTCAAACCGAACCCGCCTATTTCGTTCGGCTCGCCGTCTCAAATAGGATCCGCAGATATTGTCATCACTGATACGTCGACGTTCCAATCCGTCTGGGGATTTGGCGGCTCCCTGAGTATGTTTTTCTGGCTTTTGGTTCTCACCCATCGAGCGGCTGATTCTAATCTGATGCGAAGCTGATTCTTCCGCACTGACACTTAACAATTTGAAGGTGCGGATGCTATTGCAACTTCCGTCATGGGCACTCGAAGGGGGTTTTAATTGATTCTGAATACCAGAACAAGAATTCGGCGAGTTATTGGAACCTTCTTAATTATCTCTTCAATCCCCAGGATGGGATGAATGCGGCTGGGTTTAGTTACATACGTGTTCCACTGGGAGCTTCGGACTTCTCGGCATCTGGTAGGGGAGTTCCTGGTCTGTGATAAGACATGACATTTACTTGAAGATTTACAGCTTATAGCTATGATGACACTTCTGGAGACACGTCTTTCAGCCATTTCGATATCAACCGCACGCCTTCTTATGTGTTCTCCGTCTTGAAGGATATCCAGTCTCTTAACAACAGTGAGTGAATTTTAAAGTGAAAAATTTTCCGTCACGGAAGGATTGTTGTAGTTATGCGAATTCACATCATCCCTTGGTCTCCGGTAAGCTGCATAGTCTTTGAAGACCAAACGCGACCAATTGTACTCAACAACGTCACAGCCGGGATGGATGAAGGACACGGGTACAATGGACGGAGGTAGTTTGAAGACCGAGCTCAACGATGCTTGTACGCTCTCCCTATCCCAGTTTCCAGGGATCCGAACTAAAGCCACCACTCCATACCTAAGACGCCACTTACCTACTAAAATGCGTGCAAGGCTTCACCTCCAAAGGCTTCCGACCATATGCCATATCCATCCAGAACGAGCCACTCAACTCAAACCCCACCTATCCGACATGTAAACTAACTGCCGCTCAGGAAGGTCAGATCGGCCTTAAGCTCAGAAGCCTGCTCGACTCGAACGGCTTCTCAAGCACTAAAATTATCGGTGAGTGCTTTGCTTCGTCTGCCCGATTCTACCTTTCGCGTGGAAGAAGCTCTCTCCGTTCCCCTTCTTTGAGGGACTTCGCTTTCCGTTTGCGCACTCTGGCGGGCGTACGTAATGGAAGAGGGTGGGTGGCTGATCCGTTCATCAATGATGTCCATATAGGATACGATCATAATTGGGACGCCGCCTCGAGTTATCCCGTTCAGCTAATGCAAGATGCTGGAAGTGCTTTTGACGGCGTCTCCTTCCATTGTTATGGCGTAAGTGTGGCGAGCTTGAGGTAGCAATTCTGTTAATATTTATTGTGGTCCTGCTAGGGCTCCGTCTCAGAACAAGATGATTTCCATGCCCAGTTCCCTGGAAAGGTTGGTGTCCATCACTGACATCGGAATCTTTCATCCGACTGAAGGCATCTTGTTCATATAGCAAATATACTTCACAGGTAAATCAGACAACGTTTGTCCTCCTCGATTGAGATGTTAACTAGGCTGGTCAGAATGCTCGGGCACTTTTGGAAGTGATTGGTGGAGTGATATCAAGGTATACATCTCATCACCGAGGAGAAGAGTGGCTGACGTTTCTCGTCGCAAACGTCCAGTGGGATATGGACAACATGTACGATAAATCTTCTTTTGATAGTAATATTTCTAATTAACTTACATCATGAGCTAGCTGCATAGGTCCGTACTTCCCGCTTGACTTCCCGCTCGCAAGTCACCGTGGCGAGAATCTGACAACAAAGTTTCATCCTGGCAGGTTCAATCGAACACAATTCACACACCGGCATGATGTGGAACATTGCTTTGGATGGCAGTGGAGAACCCAAGCTTCCAGGAACGAATAGCTGTGGTGGGCCAGGCTGCCGCCCGATAGTAACAGTCGGGTCTGATGGCACCTGGAGCGTCAACCAAGAGTGTGAGTAAAATTTCTCCGATTCTGGCCCCATTGCAATGGTCAGTTCTGAGTTGCGCTGACACATACTTGCTTTCGTTTCATTTATTGTGACATGCTTTTCTTCCGATTTACGGGGGCGTTTGATAATACACACCCCTCGGAATGCATGCGCCAACTATCGCACGAACCGTTTCGCCGGGGGTGTACGCATACACTGCACGGATATTACACGGATACTATGCGGATGGATCAGTCTATTCTATGGCCCAGGCATCCAAAGCTATTCTTCCTCGTGATGTTGGTGGCCCATGGGGCAAGCGCATCAAAGTTGCGGTGGGCGGCGAACTCAACTGGGCCCTGAGAGTTACGGCTTTCGTAACTGGGCGGGTAAATCCATCGGATTGGCTCCGGTATTCTCTTGTAGTCTTGAACTGTGAGCACACCACAAACATTACGCCTCTCTTATTATACTGACAGGTTGTTACAGGGAATGACAGTATTGGGGGATGGAACCCCCAGCCCGTTCGTACGACAATCGAATTTAGGGGAACCCAGGTCCGTCTTACTATTTAACCGGCATCGATAAGCGAGACCTACTCTGCCAATAGGCAACGTATACCTTCCCAGTGGGTGTCACTACCCTGTGGTGGTATGGTACGTACTTCATCAATGACCCTGGATCTACCTGTCCTCAAATGTTTGATGTCGAATTGAACCAGCCCCTCCAACTTCTTTCAACGCAACAGAAGCCGCGGAGATTCCCACTGTCTATGTGGATGGCGTCTCACAGGGCCAGACGTCACTGAAATTTAAATATTAATTCCTCCGCGCCACTTTTCTTTTGGATGTAAGGTATCGCGTGCTGTATCGTTTATGTACCATTACGACCATTCTCAATGCCAATACGAATTCATTTGTTCTCTTCTTATCCTGTTGAGTATGGAGAGTGTGTCGTCCTCTCAGGGTTCGCAATTATGAATTCTCCAGATATACGTTTTTGGTCTTTTGCTGTGGGGCGCTGGACCAACGAGAAGTTTTTAGTAAAAGCAGAAGGCCGATAGAAGAGAGAATATGTTCAGAAGGAGTAGTAGGAAGCAGTGAGTGATACCATGATCTTAAAGAAATTTCCGGTTTTAGTGAACCAGTCAGTCAGTCGTGCAGCATGTTCTGGCGGACATTGAGCTCTTCCGGAATCTGCCAGCCCCCTGCCAGTTGTAGGTAATTCCGATCCTTGGAAGTAAACCCTAAAAGAGTAAGCATTATATTGAGTCTTGTCCCAGGACTTTCCGAGACCCTGGATTTTGATGCAGAGGATGCACATCCATGCCTTCAATCAATATATTCTGGGTGTAAGCGGGGCTACAGAAGGCCAGGGAGGGAAATGAAATCGGGCACATCGGGATCAAAGGATACATAGATAGCCACGTCCAGTCAAATGCACCCATAAGGGCATGAATCGCACGCAGAACACGTTCATTTGACACACCATCTTCGGTTGTCAGAAAGAAAGTCACGACTAGTTTGATGGATAATGTCACCTATTATGCTTGGGGCTACTTTTTTCTGTAGGAAAAGTCAGATAAATGTGGTCGCAGCCTGCCCCAAGGGGGAAAGACCTGTCTGGTGTCTGATTTACAACTCAAAGGAAGAATCAGAGTATTATGATCGTTTGTTCGTGCTTCTGGATCCCCATTAAAAGGGCACATCTGTATTTGATCGTGGGTTGACTGGGAGAGTATATGTCGTAACACCAGTTGGAGAGCCAAGAGAAAGGTTATTTTCGGGTTTGGTTTTGATGGATCTTTGCGGGGAGTTCGTTCTCGGAATATTGTCTGGCGGGATTTTTGAGTAAATGCTACCGTAATGGTTAGAGAGGACACGGGTAGCTTCATTGCCAGAGGGTGTAAATATAATTCGGCAATAGCTCAAAATACTCACGATATTTCGTTGGTAACGGGGGGATTTAAGATAGGACACGTCGGCAATATCTCAGAGTTATAGGACGGTTGACGTGAGCGTTTAGTCCAACTGACATATTTCAAAGAATTGCCGAGTGATGGCGAAAGTCTGCGTTGAACCAGGAATGAGTTGCGGGATCGGAATTTTGAGCATGCCAATGGGAAAGAGACGATATGGAACTCGGGAACTCTCCAGGTGTAGCTTGCTCGGCACGAACCGAAGGACTTCTTTGAATTGGTGTCCGAGTTTGAATGGGTTTGTTGTTCTCCAGGGAACGGCTTTTGTTATTGTTGCAAAACATCTTCCACAAAGGAAGCATGACCTAATGAAGGTCAGCAAGTCTTCTGCCAGGGTGAGCCCCAAAATTTTGCTGTCGATAGGGCCACTGGAGGGGGAATTGGGTTAGGAGCGCCAGGGTGTATCGGAGGCAGTTACTGAAGCCACCGGTACGCTTGTCAACGGGTCTGAGCGCTGAGCGCTGGAACGACATTTCTCGTCGGAGACCGTGCCCACAAACGCTTAGTCATGTTCCACATAGGACGGCAGATGTTATTCCTGTCTGTGGGTCTTTCTGTTCAACGCATCTTTGTTGTTGGAATGATGGTGGAAGTTTGATTCCGAGATGCTTCATTGGAGAGTCAGGTGGGGACACGCCGGCTTCCGGGATCCATTCAGGTCTGGTCCCAGTGCGAATGGAGTGGCGTTCGATCAGCCATTTGTTCCAACAGACCAATGACCAATGGTATTATCCCAAAGGAGGTTATCTGAGTCCGTCCGAAATTACCACAAGTGTGTGTGCGGGAAAACGGAATGGAATCCACCCCAGAGAATCACGGCATATTGGGCTAGACAGGGGATTACATATATCGATCGTGGGTGTTCAGGCTGCATCCTCTGGCACTAGCTGGTACATTACAAGAATGGGGTCCGGACTTCCTTTCATGGGCGGATATGGGCGTCGGAGAGACAAGGGGGTGATGGAGAGGATAATAAGCGCCCATAGCTGAACTACAACGAGCACAAGGTCCAAAGGGAAGAGGGGTGAGGTGCTATGGTAAGGAGGTTAATGGAAACCACAGCTGGATACTCCTTGCGATTCTTGGCGGGTGTGAAACAGGGTATTAAGACCCTCTCAGCAGACTTGGATGCATCTCCCGGCACAGAATTCCAAAGTATCACTGTCTGCCACATGACATCCGTCACGGCTACGCTGTGACCACCTCTTTTTGTAGTTAACACTATCCGCGTTGATCAACTCCGACTCCGATTGCAATGGTCCTGATGTGTGCATGCTAGCCGTCAGCAATCATACCAAAGGCTCCGAACGATGACTAGTCCGAATATGACAGGTGCTGGAGGGACTATTAGTCTTTGGCGATGCTCGAGCTACTGGCCTTGCCCAACATGTTACCATCGTGTCACCAGGGGAAAACCTGAAGATGGAGGAATAATAAGGAGAACCACCCGTGGAGAAACAGAACGGTTTCGCAACCAATGAGGGCTGTTATTTTTGACGTGACATAAGGCAAGGGACCAAGCTTCCTTTGGACAACCTGATGGGGTTGGAAGCACTCGGCGACGAGTTGCGGCAGATGCAGTGGGAGAGAATTGCAAGACTGGGTTGGTCCGTGTTCTCAGGCCATGTGAGCTACTGGGTCTTCTGCTATTCTTAGCGTTAGTATACGGATTTAATCTTTGGTGCACTTGGCATTGACTTTCCCCCGTCATCGCGTCTATGTCGAGGTTTCAACCTGTCACGGCTGCCTACTTAATCAGCCTATTAAAAACTTGTCCCCCCCTCCTCCCCTCCCCTTCATGGCCTCCCTCCTCTCTGACATTCCCCCCCTCCTTCCTTATGGCCTCCTCCTCGCCTTTGCTGCTGGTTTTGCCTCCCGCTACTTCACCTCTCCCCGTTATCGCCTCGCTCCCGGACCCCAGCCACTTCCGTTTATAGGGAATGTTCTTCAGATCCCCGCAGAGCATCCAGAGAAGGCTTTCGCCGAATGGGGCTCCAAACATGGTTTGTGTTAATTGGCGCATCCAAAAATAGGCTCTCATAGCCTGTTGATTCTCCAGGGGACGTCGTGCGGCTAAAGATGTTCAGCCAAACCATGATTATCCTCAACAGTCTCGGGGCAGCGCGGGACCTGTTAGATAAGAGAAGCTCCGTATACTCAGATCGACCTCGATTCGTTTTATTCTCGGAACTGTACGTGGATCTCTCCTACCGTTGACGTATGAAAAGCTTGATGTTGTCTAATAGTATGGGCTGGAAGCACGCAACGACCCATATGAGATAGTAGGCTGGTCCCGGATTTTGCGCTGTGTGGGTTCTGACCAACCGCAGCGGCCACCGCTTCCGAAGGCACCGTCGATGGATCAATCATATATTTAATGCGCGCGCCACTGCTCGATTCCGGCCTTTGCAGGTCAAGGAAACCCTGGTCCTTCTCACTGAAATGATCCAAGAGCCGGACAATTTTGTGAAACATTTCAAGAGGTGCCACTCAGCCAGCTCACTCATGGCAGCAGCATATACTCATCCTGCTCGCTAGATATGCTGCCGGCACGATACTAAAGATCACGTATAACCGCAGTGTGAAATCTACCGATGACCTACTTGTGAAACTTGGTGGGCCGGACATTTCTTTGTTCGAACCTTGCTGACATTTCTTCCTCAAAGTCGATAAAGCAGCCACGCTGACTGTCGAGTCTGGCTCGCCCGCCGCGACCCTAGTTGACTTTTTCCCTTTGATAAGGCACATTCCTACGTGGCTTCCGATCACCTCTTTCAAGCGGAAAGCTCTGGAGACTCGCAAAGCTGTTGAAGCCATGTTTCAACTGCCTTACGATCTCGTCAAGACGGATATGGTTGGCATCCGCTTTGACTTGTCATCTACATCAAGCACTCATGCGTGTTTTCAGCAAGCAGGAAAAGCCGAAGCCTCATACGTGTCGACACTAATCGAAAAACTTACTCCACCGGAAGGACAGCTACCACTAGAAGACGAGTGGGATATTCAAGGATCTGCGGGAACGCTATATGCGGGTGAGTAATCACCCGATCATCACTGACGCCGATCCTGATCAACCTTTCAAGCTGCTGAGGATACGGTAAGCAAATCATGCTATGTGGTGTAATGTTCACCATCTAACGATATATTAGACTGTATCGGTGCTGCAAACATTCATATTGGCGATGGTCCTCTATCCCCAGGTTTACAAAAAGCTGCAGGCGGAAATGGACTCGGTGGTTGGCAGTCAGCGACTGCCTACCTTCGACGATAGACCCGACCTGCCCTACCTTGATTGCGTGCTGAAAGAGCTGCTGAGGTGAACCATCAACAATCTAACTTGTCTGGCGCCTAACCGATAACAACTCAGATGGAATGTTCCTGTCCCCTTGGGAATGCCTCATCGCCTAATGGAAGACGATGTTTATCGAGACTTTTATATACCAGCAGGTGCAACCGTGCTTGTGAATATACAGTCGGTGTCTGCGGATCCTTTTACCTCGCTCCGCTCCCTCATGTGTATTCCAGTTCCATTCTCCAAGACTGTGACCAACCCAATGAATTCATCCCGGAACGATATATGGAAAACCCCGATCTACCGGACCCGCGCACCGTAATTTTCGGTTTCGGACGCCGGTACGATGTTACTCTCGTATCCATCGTTGCCGATACTGATGCCTCCCCTCGCCGCTTCTAGAATTTGTCCTGGACGTCATTTCTCGCAGGATAGTTCGTGGCTGATCACGGCGCATCTGATCGCAACGATGGACATATCAAAAGCCAAAGACGAGAATGGAGTTCCCATTACTCCCCCTCTGGAATTTACAACTGGCTTCGTCAGGTGAGGAACTGCTTCTTACGGGCTCTTGCTTTCTCGTACTGACGTATGCACCAGCCACCCGAAACCCTTCAAGTGTAGTATCCAGCCTCGATCGGATCAAGTTGTTACCCTTATTCAGCAGGCTGACCCGGGCGATTATACCTTCCCTATTGGTAGTGACGGTCGGTTCAAGAGATAATCATTACCCGTGCTGTTTCCATCTGTCGGTTAGATTTAACCGCGCTGCCCGTGCAGGTCGGCGATTTTTCCATTTTTCTCCTCCCCTCTTTTATAACTGCACCCCGGCGCTGGGATGTTTCATTCATGCTCGATGCGCCCATGTTCGGGTGCTTTTCCCAATTGTCCTCATTGTATTACTACAACATTCGAATCTTAATAGGCGTTCTCTTTGCCTGCGTTCTAAGATATCCATATTTGTCCTCCTCATGACCTACTTTGGGGGGCGAGTTCTGGAATGTTCTTTGGGTTAGGAGACACTTCTATGAACGTCATCGAGTCGCCCACGACATACATAATCTCAGCACCCGCGTAGGGAGTCTAGTCTTCCAAGGACCAAATACTTGAGCCACAGCGCGCGATTGGATTTGACTGATACAACAACGCCTGCACGACATATCTTCCCCGGAATGTCCTCAAACGTCGATTCACAATCTACAACGACAACGTCAACGCAACCTACCGCGCCTGAAGCCCAGACGCCGTTGTTGCTTCCAAGCTCGGAAGGTATATCGGGATCAGGATCAGGATCGATGACGCAGATCACGGTTGGCGGGACGGCGGTTTCATTGGTCGATGAGTTGGGCCCGATGGTCGTCAATAGCGACGGTGTACGTATTTGATTCGCCGATCGTTGTTTTTTTTTATTTACCTAGTTCGTCTTTTCGCAGACGTTGTCGAGAATTGCGAATTGGCAGAATATGACGCCTGAAGAGAGGGCGCGGACGTTGAGGGTGTTGGGGGCTAGGAATAAGTAAGTCTCTTTCGCTGTAGTTGGATGTATTTTTTTTTTGTTCTTTGGTTTTTCTCATCTGACTCTGTTTTTTTTTTTGATCGGTTTAGATTGCGTCTTGCGAATGAGGAACAGAAGTTGCGAGAAAGGGATTCGGCGGGTGGCGCCGAGGCGTCGTAATGGGAGACCCTGCGCTGATGCGTGATGTTGGTCTCCGAGCCTCGGTCTCGGTGTCATGTCATGATCGAAGACATGGCTGTATTTTTAGAGAACGAGTTTTCCGACGGGGACGCAGGAGGAGGAAGTCGGACGTTGATGCGCTAATGTTGAAGGCTTGATGTGTTCTAGGCGGGATGTCGTGTGACTGACTGACTAGTGATTGCTGCATGGGGTATATAAAATTCAACTTGACTTGTTGCGGAACTAGCATATGGAGTTTGACGTTGTTTCTTTTTGTGTAAGTAAACACGCCGCGCCCATACTCAAGTTTGTCGTGTGGAATGAGAGAAAGTACGTTGTATGATGTGGTCTTGTTCACCTGTGTGCATTTTTTTGTGCCCGGTCCTCGCGGTGTCCACGGATCATTGTGCATCAGGTTTATGAATTCCCCTTTCCTTCCCCTTGTGTCCATGTTGGGTGAATGAAAGAGTAGAGGATGGCGAATATCTTCAAGTGATCAAACTTCTGAGATATGTCTTACTTCCTGCGGGTATGGGGATCGCGAGGTAGGAAAGTTCGTCTGTGCTAGAGGTTATTGGCGGAAAGCCTCAAAACAGCGAAATACCATTCGTCCATGAATACGTTTCATCTACTATGGCTTCTCGCGAGTCGTCCACGTTCAAGCCTGCATGGAAGCACAAGGCGTCGACTCATGAACCCGATGTATTTCGAATTCGAAAGGGTGCAATATATTGAGTGAGTGTGTCATAGCATTCCTCAACTCACATCGAACCCGAAGCATCACATCTGCCATAAGCCGCTCTTGCCAACAAGCCTCTGCATTGCCTCATCGTTTCACATCTACATTCGCTTCACTAAACCTGACACGAGGCCGACCAAGTCCACTCGTACTGACTCCAGCACCACCACCAGCACCCCTGTTCGCCTCAACTACATCGACCTCTACACTCTTGAGAACTCCCGGTCCCTGCGTTGAGACATGGGCTTCTGGTTCATGCCGGATTGGCGGTTTTGGTTCGCGATCCCATGGCATGACAAGTTTTGGTTGTTTGTGAATGGAAAGAGCGAATGTCCCGTCTTTTGCGCGTTTCCAATTGCTCTGTGGTGTTTACTTCAGTCTTTGGCTGCGGGGAGAAAAAAAAAAAGAGAGAGAGAGGATACGTAGGAAAGGGATGGGTAGACGTACCTCCCATGTTTGCTCATTGACGGAAAACCTTCGTAGGAGCGGTGGCCCATGTTTCATGATTGCGGTTACGAGTTCCATGTCGACCACGCGACGCCTGCTAAGTCTGATATTCCGGATGTTGAAAGAGGCGGTATGGAGTTTTGTGAGCGATGAAGCATGTTTCTTGAAGATCGCCTATATCACCAAACCCCAAGTCAGCCCATTGCGCTGTTGTGGGTTATGAACTTTTAGCATGACAGACGAACCAATGCATGAGGTCCAGCGGACAAATGCACTTCTTCAAGCTGTTTACAATTCCTGAATAACTTCTTCAACGACTTCACGTCGATATACGCCGATTTCATATCCAAAACACGTAGAGTATGCGAATGACGACAGCACAAGTGATCGATGATGCTCCGGTAACTGACATTGGCACCGGTATTTGGAGAGGCTTCGTCATCCTTTTCGTCTTGGATGATACGGAGAGATTGAATGGGAGACGGGGAAATGGCGCGGCGGATCCATTTACACAAACCCTCGACGTCTTTGCGGGTTTGATAGCGTGCATGGCGGACTGTGAAGGAACGGAGGTGCGGTAGGTTGGGTCGGGAGACTGGCGGTTTGAGTTGCTTTGTATAGGTGATCAAACAGAATGCAAATTAGTCTTTACTGAGTACGCACACACGTAGGGATGAGACGTACCCAATAATACCTCAGTTCGACTTTTTCCAACTTTGGCAGTTGGTGCAAAAATGCGAAAACATCTTCATCTGTAAGCGAATATGACAAGCCTAATCCCAAGCCTCGAATGTTCTGGCGGAGCAAAGGCACGATAGACTTTAGCACCCCGGGTGTAACAGAGCCGCAGTCATCCTTCATTGGCGGAAGAGACGGGGACAGAAGATGGGAAGGCGGGCGGAATTTAACATTGAACGCAAGATGGATCGTTGGTATTACAAGAACCAGATCGAAGGTGCCAATCGGATGATGAGGAAGGCAAAAAGTGTAAAACGTTAGTTAATCCGTCAACCAGTGAGGCTAGACAAACGGGGAAAAGAAGAGAAGGGGGCGGATAAAATGCGAGAATCGGAGAAGGGAAGGCAAAGGGGGGGAGAAGAATGAAAATTGAATTGGCGGATAACAAAGGAACGAAAGAAGAGAACATACCTTTAAGTAAAACTCTGTAAGTGAATCGGATAGCCTTCGGAGCCAGTCCGGGAGAAGGTCGAGAATTGCTCGCGTTGGACTGGAGATCGACAATTTTGACAGGCCAGTGACTTTAGTAAGTAAAGGCGCGTTTTCCTCGCAGGTGCAGTTGAAGTTGACAGCTAGCTCGCGGAGAGTTGGCGGGGTATGTCGTGGCGATGGTGCTTCAGGTGAATCGCCGTTGGGAGAGGGGGAAGGGGTGTCGGAAGAAGAAAGAAGGTACTTGAGGATTGGGGTGAAGGTATCTTCGAAGTAAGGTCCAGGAATCAAAATTGCCACGCGGAGATTCTCGAACGCAGTGATCGCACTGAAAATGGTTTCGGAGAGTGTCGTACGTGATGCCGGTCCAGTTGGCAAGTAGCCTGTATGGGTGTCGCGGTAGAAGTGAGAGAATGTTAATGTTGTCGATAGCAGAATAGGACACATGGGCACACACCTGTTATTTCGACAATTTCCACAAATGGGGCATAATGAGGAAGAGTCGCTGAAATCAGATTCGAATTGGTCTGGCAGAAGATAAGGAGCGGGTTTCCGTTTGGAGGATCCAGGAGGTACATACCGGTATAAGGTTGGCTTCTTTGTACATCCGGAGAAAGGTAGGGCGAAAGACAAGTACAACCCGACGATAAAGGAACTTTGAGGCTGCTCGATTGAACGCTCGGTTCACCAATGCACACTGGTAAAGGCTCTTATAGTCGTCCTGTAGGCTCTGAAATACGAGAACAAGTACATCGCTCGGAAGGTCTTTCACTAAGCTGCCCATGACGGAGTAGTACTGGTTTGCTGTAGTTTTGTCAGTGGCTTTTCTGCTCAATCTTGCCTCTGGTTGTTTCAGCAGAAGATTTATCAGACACCTGATTGCTGACATAAGCCGAGCCAGAGGGACCTCGAACCTCCTCGAACCGATTTGAGGTCTGCGTTCAAGAATCGATCAGTCTTGACAGTACGCATAGAATAAAGGGCAATCGGAGAGTGGGAGCGGAGGATTGAAGAAAGATCTCATTGAAACGATCTAATAGGCGGTCCATATGCATAGTAAATATCACACTTGTGACCTCATAGCTTCAAGGCGTTGCCGGGGCAGGGCCTACAGCTGGTAGGTGAGCTGCCCGTAACATGTAGATGACATTGACGTACCCATCCACTCCCGTGCAACGTTTACTGTTTGTCATTTGCCTTCTCCGAGAGCTCCTTGTGTTCCTTCTCGAGAGCATCCTGTATGGAATTTGGTAGGGCTTAATGCCGGGGCTAAGATTAGGCAACCGGGAACGTACAATTTCAGCCTGCTTCTGCTTAATCTGAAGGGAATTGCATCAGAACGCGATTTGGAGAAATGAGGTGACGGACATACTTGTTCCTGGAGTTTCTTTAGTTGGGCTTGCTCGTGCTGGCGAACGTATTGGTCTGTGGGGCATTGTGAGCAGTCAGGTCACTGGAAATACCTATAGCCCGACCTTCATGAGCTTTCTCCTTCTTGCTGAAAGACGGTGTAGGGTGAGTTAGAGATGACAGAAGAGACCAAAAATATCGTACCGGAACTCCCTAGACTGAGCGACGCTGCCCTCTGAGCGGATGTCGCTGGAAAAACGGACGCGGACGAGCTGAGGAAGACGACGAGTAGCAGTAAGCCGAGCAAGCATGGTGAGTTTGGTGGTTGAGTATTGAATACGAAATAGGACTTTTCGCGACTGCCCCCGCATGAAACCAACATTCCGGAGTACAAGTCACAAACACGTCACGTCACATCTTACTTTTCACCACCATGTCCACCATCCTCAGGCAGGCTACCGCTGTTGTGCGTCCCAATCCCCTTGTAAACCTCTTTGGGAGCTGACTAGAGAAACAGGCTCGTCAAGCATCGCGTGTGCGCCATTTCTCCTCCACCACTGTCGCACGAAAGGGTGTGTACCTTCGACTCTTGGCAAAGGACCTAATTCCGAATATACCCGCAGACCTTATTCAGGACCTCTACCTCCGTGAAATAAAAGCGTACAAGCCCACACCTGTTGTACGTGCTTTTTCCGTTAGAAAAATCTCCTATTCACCCTGGGATTAGGCCAAGGATGCGCATGTTGGTGTTGTGAAGCAGTTCGCCCTTCCTCCCTCCCCGCAGGCACCCGCTGTCCCTGCCGACCTTGCTTCCGAGCTCTCCACCTACGATGCTTCGGAACCTTCCATCGCCTCTGCCTCCGCCCCCTCTGCCAGCAGTGAGGAGGCTAACGGTGGTGCCGACGAGTTCCTCAGTTTCCTCGAGCAGGACCTTCCCAAAGTCGAACACGGCCACCATTAGATTACCCCTTGACATACCATCTTAGATTTTAATGGATTTGCTCTGTCAATGATGTGGCTCTTGGAGTGCGCCAGACTGGAAAAAATGTGACCGCATTTGTGCGTGCGTGTACCTCTATATTTCACTCAATCTTCTCACTCGAAACAATTTGGAATATCGCATTGAGTGGCTTTTCCTCCTGCTGTGAAAAGCAGTATCAGCACGTTCACCCTGTGAAGATCGTGAGCTGAACCTGGGCAAGTTTTGCTTGGTGCATACGCACGTTGGTCCGAAAGATACATCTGGTGTTCAACTGCTTCTTAACACCCACTGGTCCCGACGTGGGTGAACAAATGAGGAATTCGTCTTTCTCCTTTCTAAATCAGAAGTGCGACCGGAATAACTTTCCACAGAGCTGTTCTGGAATATCCAGCTAAGGGTTCTAAACCGTATGGGACTCTGGCAGAGTTCTATCCACCCACGAGCAACTTCCAAAAAAGGTCGATGGACGTTGCTAACGCACGTTTCCAGTACTCACCCGCTTTTCCTCCAGTATAAAAGTACGTCCAGAAGTTTGACGATCGACTATTCTCACACACCCTTGCAATGAAGACCTTCACTCCCATTCTTGTTCTTGTCTCCCTAGTCACTGGGACCAGCGCCCAAAAGATTCTCCTCACCAATGATGACGGTTGGGCGGTCGCACAACTTCGCGATGAGTACAACCAGCTGACGGCTGCAGGCTATCAAGTAAGTAGTATTTCATATCATGACCCCCTTCCTATCCTTCATTTTCATTCAACACAAAATATTCAGGTCATCCTCTCTGCACCTGCTGTTGATAAATCTGGTACCGGCTCTAGCACCACTACCCCTACCACCTTGACTTCGCCTTGCGAGTTCAACACTTGCCCAGCTGGATCTCCCGCTACTGGTACTGATGCCAGTGATCGTGAGTACTTTCCTATTCGTATGGACGGTATTCAAATGATCCGTAATAGCCAATATCCACTATGTAAATGGATTCCCGTATGTCTAATCATCCAACTCTTTGGAAACCACAAGCTCATGAAATTACAGTGTCGATGCCGCTCGCTTCGGTATCCAAAACTTTGCTCAATCTCGCTGGGGCACCAAGCCCGATTTTACCATCAGCGGCTCCAACATCGGCAGTGAGTTTTTGTCCCTGGAGAAAAAAACGGAAGGGTACTTACACATCCTGTCCCTCAGACAACCTGGGCAGCATCGTTAATATCTCAGGCACCGTGTAAGTCAACTCAACCCACCCAATCCTATCATCCCCAATCTCATATACATCACCAACACCAGCGGCGCAGCAAGCGAATCCGCCAAAGAAGGCGTCCCCTCCTTCGCCTTCTCCGGTGCTTCCGGTTCCAGCGTCTCCTACACAACCCTCACAACATCCCCCAACAGCGCCTCCACCATCAGCGCTAAAATCTACACCTCCCTCATCCTCAAATTCATCTCCACCTACCTCGCTAAGGGATCCTCCTCCACACCTATCGTCCCATCCGGCTATAGCGTCAACATCAACTTCAGCTCGACGAGTAGTTGTTCTAAGCCCAATAAATTCAGGTGGATCGCGACGAGGTTGACCAAGAGTTCGGCTGGGAGTGATACGATGCGTTGTGGATCGAATAACCTTCCGGACGAGTCGACCGTGTCAAGCGCTGGGTGTTTTGCTACTGTTAGTGTTTTTAATGCGTCGACGAAAGGGGATGCACCTGCTGTTGTGCAGAAGGCTGTTTTTGACCGTTTGGATTCCATACTTAGCTGTTTTAAAGGTGGTGTGTCATGATTAGTAGTAGCTTGGGGAGAGCCAAATCCGGAACCTAGGCTCAGATTCAAAGACCAGTATTGAACGCCTGATGATGCGACATTGCGTCTGATTATTATGGATTGATTTCTTCGAAGCCCCTTCCGGCACTCGCCACTGAGAGTCGAGAGGACATCAACGACATTGCCATATTGGCATTTTGTGAGGGCTAAACTTTAGCGGTGTGTTTTGTATATCTGAATCCCTGGTCCAGTGTACACCAGTGAAACGGTGCGTCAAGTCGGAGAAGTGGAACCAATATGGGCAGAACGAAAGTCTTCGCTGCAAAAAAATGAAAGGATGTAGAAGAGCATTTGAGATACTCGGGACGTCGGATTGTGGACATCGGAGGCATCTGGTGTCGAAAAAGACGACATATCGTCATAGATTTCTTTCGGCTTTCACGACGGCAACATAGAGAGTGAAACAATTTGTTAACATCCGATCAACTAGTAACTTTTTCCGAGCGTAAATCTTAAACAAAGTAATGACAGCTACGGCGCCACGATATCTCCTACCTTAGCAGGCGCACTCCCCCCACCCTCTTCGGATTTTCCGGCTGAAGTTGTCTCTTCCAACGGGATAGCAGGTTCGACTTTCGGGGGAATGCCTCTCTTTTTTGCCAATCGCTCTCGCTCCAGTACGTCCTCAAGAGAACGAGTCATCGCAAAGTCCTCCCATACATTGAATGCGAGCTGCTCCCTTCGCAAAGATGTATACACCTCGCGCATCTCCTTTGAGGTCACCCCACCACTCTGAGCCAACTGTAATGAGAACTGCTTCCTTTTATCTGGATCCCGGCTAGAAAACATCGGGACAATATAAGACGCGAGCTTGGCTTGCAGCCTTTCCCTATCATATATGTGTGCGGGAGGGCCTTCGGGATCTTGGATCGTTACTTTCTCGAGCAGAGGGAGATTGGCATTCCGTTTGCCAGAAATCTCCTTGTTGATGATAGAACAGACATCTAACACCGTAGCGTACTTGCATTTTACGAGGTGGAGGTCCCGGATGTTCGTGATCCGGTCGAAGACGTGTTCGAGGAGGCTATTTGGCCATGATCCTGCATAATAGATGTGCAAGGAGGATAGAGTCGACGGAATGTTGGAAACTAGTGTTCGTAAAGCAGACACTTCCCGAGCTTCGATCATGGATCTCCGGAAGGAACGACTATGCCACTGGAAGGTGCGAAGTGCGGGGAATCGTAATCGAGGATAGAGTAGGACACAGGTCGGATCTGGCTCATAAGACCAAGTAAAGTGTTCCAAGTACTCCAGGCTGATAAGGTCATCATTTTGGGGCAAAGTGTCTGTACCACTTCCTCCGTGCTTGCGAGAAGAGGAACAATGGAACTCGACGAGATAGGGACATTGGATGAGCAACGTGACGCATACGTCAATGAACATGCACTTGAGGGTTATAGACGTAATCTGCATCCAAGGGAGTTGGATCCCTTTCAAATCCGATGCTGAAATTGCGACGTGACGGAGACGAGCGAAGTTGACCAAGGAGAGAACTGGACCAGAGTTGGCGCCCCTGACCATGCTAGTTACCTCGAGATCTTCAATGTATGGGAGGTTCGAGAACAAAGGAACCCAGTCCAAAGGCGGATATTCCGCCCTAAGAGTCTGCACCTTTCGTATATTCCGCTCGTCGAGCAATACGCCGGAAATTAGGTCGAAGGTACGCTTATATGGACGATAGGGGTAGATGAAAACGAGGCGAAGAGAGAAGGGGACATCCTTGGCGTTGTCGAGATGGTATTGCAGTAAATTGAGGCCCCGTTGCTCTCTCCGATAACTCCTGATAGTCAAGGTCAAATGCGACCATAGCCGTGGGATTGACAGGATGATGTCTCGCCATCTTGAACACACTTGTCCGAGCACATATATATCCCGTTCGCTGCTCCTGCTCGAGGTCAAGTCTCCACAGACGTATGAAAAGATGTGGGATAGTATCTCAAGAGGCAGCCCTCTGATTGATGCTATTATTCGGCTGCAGTAAGGAAGCGGCGCATCCTCTGTGACGGAGAGTCATACCTTCAGCATTCTTTTCCACCTTCCATTTCGACGAGTCGCCCAGGAATAAGCCACCCAGGAATAAGCCGCCCATTAGAGGCGAATATTGGAGGAATATAAAGCGGAAGTAAAAAAATAAACAGTTCTTGAGGATTCTTCTCTTGAAATGCGCAGCCAACAGTCGACGCAAAGCACGATGCCAAGGGAGCACTTTATCACAGCCTTGAAGGGTTCAAAACTTGCAACGTACTTACTGTTCTAAATATGTGACAATGTGTAACACCTGTGACCACTAGGATTTTTCCTGTTTTCCCTTTCTCCTTTCTTGCTGCATTCTGCATATATTCTACGTTCGTAATCCAGTGGAAGGTTTTGTGATCAAGCTGTGATCAAAGTTCACATCACTGGAACAGAGAATGACATAGAGAGGACGAGGTACCAGTCAGAGCCCGGATGCGAGGGTTTCGTGGGGTGTACCGTGAATTTTACATCTGTTTCACACACGTTTGCCGATGCAGCATTGCGAAAAATCGTCGTACATAGGGAGAATAGAAAAAATTCGTTGTGCCCCATCCGAAGCGCCTTCCTATGCAAACCGACCTCGCACTGCTGTCCGATGATTTGCCATCCGACCCCTCTAGATAGGTACATGATGATTGTAAGCTTATTTTATATCGCTAATATTGTGTTGGTCCCCCTACCATCCATTAAAATACATCATCGGCCACTCAAAAGCGAGAACTGGCGCAACCCAGGGATGTGGTTTCTCTGTGTCGGAACTTGTCCGCGGCAAGGCTTCTCGACTTGAATTGGATGTGTACTACGGGATGAAACCATGTCAATGCAAGGGCAAGGGGAGGGCAAGCGAAAGGGATACATACGTCTTGTGCCTGGGCACTACATCATGGAGACCACCCGCCCCTTAACGGTCTATCTTGCCTCCTGGGTTGAGCATATGCAAGCAGGAAAGCCCGGATGACCTTCGTCCAACGCCTAGCTGCATCATACCATCATGTTGTTTCATTAGCCACGTACCCACATCTGGCTCATCAATGTGGAGGGTGCTGCGCCAAAGATGAGCACACGTGCCGCAGGTATGGCTTATGGTCGTTTCATAAGGCATTTACGGAGGAATTGGACGTATTACTGGAAGCATGGCTGTTTTTCAAATTTCAAGTAAAGTCTTATATGGTTTTTCACCCCTAGTGCATTATTATCTTATTTTGTCTCCGGAAGCGACATGAGGTTGAGAGCCTGGGAGGAAAGCGAAGTACAAATTTGTAGATAACAGCATCCATAAAGATGCCACCATGTCGCGATTTCCAACAAATAAATCACTTATAGCAGGCCGTCTGGGGCTGTAAGTGGGTGTGCCGAAGATGCTGATGAGATGTAGGACATGAGGCTGCCATGCCTCACCCAAAATGTTACAAGTGTGACACTGGAGAAATGAGGTCCTCATGTCGAACGCTCATGCGGCACTCATGGGGCAAGGACGGTGATCCGCTGGCTGTTATTCGACGACCTGATAACGAGCGCCCGACCCCTCAAAGTCGGAACGGCCAACAACCCGGATACAGGTGTGAAAGTGCCACCACCCAGCCGACATGAAAGTGAAACCAACCTCCAAGACGCCACAGAACAAGGGTTAAACCAAGGGTGGGAGCAAGTCTGACAGTAAGGGCCAGTCAAACCGCAAGGGCCCGAAGGGTTCGGAGAAGAACTAGTCTCACGAGGCATGGCCAGCACATGGTACAACAGATATGCACGAAACGCCCACGTATCAGCAGACCCTAGGCACTACACCCGACCTTTCCAGCTTCAGGAGTTTGGGAAGCTGTAGGGAGTGAGCTGTCCTTCAACCGATCGGAATCTATTGTATGAGCAATGTAACACGTTTTTCTATGCCAGCAACGCAACATCTATTTTTGCGTAGAACCTCTATGCCTATTGACAAGTATTATGCATACTTACTATAATCTGCCGGTGCTGTGTTCATGCCCAAAGGAAGGGAAGGTATAGTATCTACTTCGAAGAGCCATACGTACTATAGAGGCTATCAGTGGTGATGACAGGACATACATATTGTAAGCCAGACACAAGTCGACCGATCTTTACTCGCAGCCCGTCAAAAGCCACCTAACCAAGGACGCTAAGTGATGGCCCTCCTTAAACTCTCCATGGTCTCCGGATCCTGTGCCTGTCACAGCCTTCCTCGAATTAGTTTATGGTCCCCGGATTCGTGGGACATGTCATCCCGTGAGCTGGCCGTGGCAGCTCTTGAGATCTTTTCGTTAGCTCCTAGACAGAGCAGAAATCTGCCGCTCCATCTGGAGTTGACCCACCCCTTCATATATTCTTGCGAAATAGGGCCATGTGGGTATCTTAGGTTATGTGATGGTCCGAATGAAAGTTATGGTGCTATTCTGGCGGTAGGTAACATATAGAATGTAAGCAAATGCACAATGTGTTGTGCAGCAGAACGAATAGAACGTCGACCAGAGTCCTCGAAGTAAAAGCCTACATAACATGTACCTTAACATTCCCTATATAGCACTGGACCAAATTCTTGGATGTATTTATGGGTTGCGACTCCAGCGCGGTCTACAGTTACGAGTCCATTATAAGGTGAATAACGGCTTGTAAAATCGATAGGGTCGGGATATTGTGCGGATATAAACGACCTAGTCTGTTTCCGCAGCTTGTCCAATTCTTCCACAACTTCAGGGCAGCCATCCCTTCCAGTAATGAAATTTATTTTAATCCAGCGCAAATGGGAGACTCCATTTCTCTCGTGATATAACGACCGGAAACGGATGAAGTCGAGCATTGTTTTGTCCGAGAAAGAAGCACCAGAACAAGAAAACATGTCCAGCTTCGGGCAAAGACAAAAAGAGGAAGCCTCGATTCCGTATTCACTGTCGAAATCCTCGCTTCCGTATTCACTGTTAGAGGCCCCGGTTCCGTGTTCACTGTTGGAAGCCTCGCTTCCGTGTTCACTATCAGAGGCCCCGGTTCCGTGTTCACTATCAGAGGCCCCGGTTCCGTGTTCACTGTCAGAGGCCCCGGTTCCGTGTTCACTATCAGAGGCCCCGGTTCCGTGATCACTATCAGAGGCCCCGGTTCCGTGATCACTGTCCGAAGCCCCATCAACGGATTCTGGATCATCATGAACCTCCGTCTCGCCCACGACATCCTCTGCTGGAATCGTTCTCTGCATAAACCGTCGTAATATAGTCTCCCCGATATTTAGACGGGGGACATTATCCCACCAGTTCGATGACAAATTCATGGATGCCAACAGTGAGAGCCGCCTCAATCCCGGGAAGAGCTCCAGGCACGCGACTACATCCCGCGCTGTGAGGTATGTTGCGAAAAGTTGCAACTCCTCTACAGGTTGGATGACTCGTTGGATGAATGGAGTTAGTGCGACATGAAGCGAGCTTTCGAATCCATCTAGTTGAAGCTCGGCTAATCGAGGCATCTCTTGGTGGTGCTGGAAGTAGCGGAGTGATGGGGTATCGAGCTGGGCAAAGAATGTGCGAGGATTAACGTCACACTGGATGGTGAGCCCTCTGAGACCTTGCAGCCGGACCATCGTCTCCCGAGAGGAAAAGTTGTAAGTTGTGCCCACATCGGAGAGTGGGAGACTACAGAATGCGAGATTGGGGCACCAGGAAAGTAAGACAAGGGCATCCGGGATCGTAAATGCCTTCCGTGGCTCCCAGATGCCTCTAAGATTGCACATGTTAAACTCAGTGAGCCTTCCCCATGGGAGTGGAAGTTGTATAACCCGTGGCCCGTATAATATTAATCGGACAGAACGCAACTCTGGTGCCTCCAGAAAACCAGCATCCTTCAACTCGTCGTGGGCCGCTTCGACACCGAAATGGTGGCCACCATCGATAGAGAGATATTGAAGGAAGGGGAACTCGACTTCACGGCATTTCCGCAGGAAGGGCGCCCATATTAAATTTAAGCACTGGAGATGGAGTGTTCTGCAGCGATTCAGGAAGGGGAAAATGCTGTCGAGGTACAGCTCGACTGTGCTATTGGCAACTGTGTTCTCCGGTGGCCCAAGACCAAAGTGCGTAGAGAGGGATATGGACAAAGGAAGGTCCCCCGAGCGTGAAAGCCACGTCACGATTGCTTGAGTTCGTGAGACGTGATCATACATATGCCATATACCAAAGCCAGCATCTGGAGGGATTGCGATGTGGATGGTGGCCCACAGACTGGGGGTAGAGTAGACAACGTCCCTCCACTTCCGACAGATCCTCCCTAGAAGTAGTGGTGCCTCGCGCGTACTCATGGCAGAATTACTGTCGGTGGGAAGGCAGTGGATGAAGATTTCCTGCAGAATTTCGGGTAGGAGACGCCGAGCGGGGGAGAGGAATCCCTTGTATGTCGTGACCCGGGACCCCAGCACATCCTGTTCCTTCTCTAATTTGCGAAGGGTATCGCTGAGTTCTTGAATCTGGCTCCTGATAACGTTTATCTTCCGGTCTGATTCAGCCAGGTCTCTTTGAAGTACACGCATGTCGTTAGGCGTAGGAGTGTAATTGGTGTTGAGCCTGTTGCTGAGTGAGAGTATCATGGTGAGTTGCCTAAGTCGGCGAGGAAAGGAAAGGAAAGGCGCCAAAGGTAGAACTCAGCCACCTGTGCGCGGAGACCCGCAAACCAAGGAACAAAGGTTATAAATAGACCACATCCTGTGCTGCACTGCCAGAAACAGCAAGGACTAGCCATGAGGAATAAGGCTGGTGGGGGTGACCGTGGGGATTTTAGCGAAAGCTCCCAAAAGTAATTGTAACAGTAACCCTGTTCATTGATTTCGACCCATGTCTTGCAATGCTATATGCAGTTGTATTGTACTTGGAGACTGTTCGTTGACACATCAAACAAGGGACCTTGGCAAATTAAAAAGGACCCTGGAGGACCCCTTTCAAGGCTTCATTGTCAGGATCCTCCAGTGAAGTTAGCCGGCTTGAAGTACTGACTATTGCTTGCTGGAAGGGTCCAAAAGGTTACACTGTAAGATGCTTCTATCTGTTTGGATGTGGAAGAAAAATCTTATTGATGTGATAATAGTACATCTTACTGATGTCCGAGCTCGACGGTGATTGGGATCTGCTTCTACATTGTCAAGTAGGCACTTCTGAACCCTGAAACGAGTCATGAGCATTATGACATGGGAAGCCTTCAGCTACAAGCTGCACGGATGCGATCGGGAAAAGTTTACGCACCGACGTTCCTCGAAGTCTGACTCGATAACGGCACTCAATTCAGTTGAGGTAGTTTCCGTGTCGAAAACAGGTCAGCTTACCTCTTGTTATCAAATACAAGGGAGTAATCTTCGCGGGTAAAATGTTCATGAGTCACCTTGACTTGGTGTCTGTTATGCGGTGCCCATCAACAAAGCTCTGCGCCGCAGGCGGGTGCGGTATGGACGGACCCATCGGTTCCCCATTGCCTCCAGGGGTGATCTATGAGTGTTAACTTGAACAGCTGTTGGTGATTTGACGGTTTTGGTATGATGTAGAGGTATAAAACGTTGCATGTTGTGATATGATCGACAGAACTTCGAACGCACTTCTAGACATACCGCATTCACTATCACCCAAACGTGACTAGCGCACCCACAACCGCTACCAATATCATAATCATAACCAACGGCAAAGCTACAATGAACTCTGCGTCTACGTCCACTGCTTCCTTGCTCCCGACTACCCACTCCTCAAAGTCACCGAAAAACTTCGAACGAGCATTCGGAAAATTGTCATCGTCATTTGGCTTTGGGGGATCGGTAGTCTCGGTTCCTGTCCCTTCTAGCTCGCCACGACGGAGCCAGAAATCACAACAGCAAACTTCTGCCGCCGCTGCGTCAAGGCAGGAACCACGCACACAGGCGCAGCAGGCATCACCCACACAGGCGAAACAGGAATCACCCACACAGGCGCAGCAGGCAATGGCTGCGTACTGGGCATCGCAGTCCCATAAAAACTTCGAGGCTGCGTATGGAAATCTCGCTGGAACATACGGATTTGGTGGGAAAGTGCCTTCACCGAAGACGAGGAAGGTGTAGATCACATTGAAGTGACGATGATCAGGTATGTTGTAGAATCTGATTGTTCAGTTGATGAAGATGTATTGAGGTATTTTGTTCAAGAACTTGGGCACTTGTTTGATTTTGATACCCTTACAATTGATTCCATTGATTGGGATATTTTTTATGATCTTTGGGTCCCCCACCTAAGTTTACGTGGCTCTACTATTTGTGTATTTGTTCCGTAATAGTTTCTAGCATAATTAAATATTCTTCTGTTGAGGTGGAAGACTTTTTGACCGGTTGGCTGAGTATGGAATGGCTTCGACCGACACCGCGTGCATCAACTTAGCTCCTCATTGTAGGGTCTTCTTGCTACTTCGTGGCATTGAATGAGTTGTGCATGTAGATGCCTCCAGTGGTGGCTGGGATTGAGATAGGCAATGGGACAAATCGAGGGTCGATAAATGAAACACACAACATGAGCAGAATCAAACAGGCCGAGGGGGCATCCAGCCGACGGCAGTCCTAAATTAGACATATCATCCTGACGCAGCTTTGCTGCTCAATAAGCAACCATCCATGACTCCCACAGTTCATTCCGAACACCCGAGCCTCGTTGGTGCGTAGTACAGCACAGCTACTTCTAACCCCATAACGATGACGGCAGCGGCGGCAAGTACTTCGGTTAGAGTCGCCACGAAAGAGGATTTTGACAGAGTCACGGAGGTGGTCACAGAGGCCTTTATTCATGATCCGGTATTTAGTTATTTCGCGTCCTTGAAGGAGGTGAATATTTCTGGCGCTCCTTGTTCTTCAGTCTTGGTTCCGACCTTGTTTAGTTGATCCCGAAGGACCATGGTACCAAGGGAGACGGACAACCTGCGGAAGTGGGCTCGTTTTCTGGTCACAGCGGGTATTAGGTCGATTGACTGTAATCGTCGAACATGAAGAATCGTCCCCTGAGCGGATAGTCGGTATGGCGCTGTGGTTACCACCGAATAAGCGACTAGCATTATGGCATGTGAGGACTTTGCTCAAAGCTGGCATTGTTGGCATGTTGAGAAGGTGGGGGTCTGAGTTGGTCTTTCTGCATCACTGTTCACTCGCATTGAATGTGAAATTCTGATGGCGCTGTGGATTCGAATATATGGGCGGCGTCCATAAGGCAATGGTCAAGGGCTTTCGCAAGAAGGACATTAAAAGAGACCCCGAGGCGAGTTGGTATTTACAACTGACGGCTATTGTGCCAGAACGTCAAGGAAAAGGTGGGCTTGAACCCTGATTTGGCTCATACATGGCTAACACGCCACTCGAAGGGTATATGAGTAAGCTGATCCGAGAAGCATATGAATATGCGCCGAATGAAATGTTTACACTGGATGCTACGACTGCTGCGTCCAGAGATAAGTATGCACATGTGGGATTTGAGGTGAGAGTTGAATACTAGATATGACCTTGTCTTCCTTACGAGGCGTTATAATAGGTCACTTGGTAAGGGTAAGAGTAACGCCCAGGGCATATCCGCAAGAGAGAAGTCTGCTACAGGGGTCGAAATGTGTTGCATGGTCAAAACGCCTAACTAATAAATCGGGATGTTTTGGAAATATTACACGTTCAGACGACCTCTTATCTACGTGGACTTCCACGAGGTGTCGGTATCGTTGGCAAAGAGGGCAAACAAGCCTCTCCGTGATGCAATTCAGCTAATTGAGCTACTCTTGTGGCGCGGTTGCAACTCCTACCGCCGCTCTGCAGAGCTGGCGCAGTTTGTCATCCGTCGTGTTTTGATCATATCGATTCTGCAGGCGGTGTTTTCGGTGATCTTCTATTTTTCACCGATCGCGATGTATCAGGGGTGGTTAATGATTGAGTATGCAGCAATATACACGATGGCACCTATATTTTCGCTCGTGTTGTATCGGGATGTGAATGAGCATTTGGCGTTGTTACATTGCTTGCTCCCGCATGTATCAAGATGATACCTTTCAGATATTCACAACCCCTCGTTCCAAGCGTGGGCTGTCAGTCGATTTCCCGAGATTGTAAGAGAACGCGACTTACCTCAGAATCATCGGCCGACCTCAAGAAATTGACTGGGTCGCCTTGATTGCTAGCATGTCCGTTGATTCTGCCGGTCCAGTATCTGAATTCAGGCCATGCGTATTTCAATATCATGCAATGTGTTATCTACTTGACCCGCCTAGTTAAATCATATTAACCTGAAGCTGGGTCTATAATGAGTGCAGAAGTCTCTATGGTTAGCAAAACGAATTACATGACGCTTCGGCGAAATACCCGTGGCTGTTAACCCGTTGGTGGCGAGCAAGGACGTTTACAAAGAACGAGTGCCGAACCGTTGGCACATCAAATCAATAGGAAAGGCCGTCTTCAGCGGCTTGCATGTTTCGACGTCGACGTTCTGTATTATTTGTTTTATTTTAATCAAAACCGAGAGTGCAGAGTTAAACAGATGAAATAAAAGGGAACATGTCTTTAGCTTTCACAATCCTTCCTTCTTTACTCCCCGGTTTTATAGGAAACCAAGCCCATATCGGATCCCAATCATCCGGCTCGCCGTAATGTTTCCAGACTAACTCGGGATCCAACCCAACATCACCTTCTCCACTCAACAGGACGTGAAGTAGGCCAAAGTAATTGGCAATGGGGTTCAACTCGGACAGCTCCCATGTTTGCGTCGTGGACGCAAAGTCAATAAGAACAGCATGGTCGAGTTTGGTGATAGGATTGGTGCAGAGGAGCACTTGTTCGTTGTGCCAGTCGCGTTGTGCCACGTCAGCGACGTCCAGAACGCGCGCTGCGTGACGACAACTTTGGATCTGGAAAAGAGATTTTCCAATGATAATTAGTTGCTCTCCTTGTAGTGAGTGGTTGATTACATTGATACCCGCACCATGTTTATTTGCCTATCAGGGGTCAATCCTTGTGTAAAACTGGAGTCGAGCTTCCATCCTTCAATGTACTCCATAAGAAGTCCGGGCAAAACTATTCCGTTCGGTAGCGTAAACTGTCAATGGAGTGTCAATGAATGGCATCTTCCGCATGGAGATGCTCCACGTTACCTGGTGAATACCATAGAACCAAGGGATTACGGATCCTTGTACGGGAAGAAGTTTGTCGTAAGCAAACGCTTCATTGAGAGCGTACGCCTCAGCCACTACAACCGGATCAAACCATCGAGGAAGGTCGTCATCGGGCTTGCCCTCGTCTTCGTCAGGACTCCGGAGTGGCTGGAATCGATCATCGAATAATTTCAGACATAGGGGCGATATTGACACGGGAACGTTGTCGATTGAGGTGATTTGGCAGCGGTAAACGGTGCAGATCCCGCGCTCTGAGCCTTCCGCCACAACATCTTGGATTTTGAGCGTGAAGGACTTGCTCTGCTTGAAGGATTCAGCGACTCCAGCAACCACAAGAAGTGATTCCCGCTGTGTTGCCTCGAGATGTGCTGCTGTATCTGATGGAATTTCAGAGGCGTCAAAGGGATAGAGGGGTCGAATATCCGGAACAATCAACCCGACTTCATTCGTCTTAGCAGTAAGCGTGTCATTGGGGTGAGCGACGAGCTTGGAAAAGTTTTTTGACACGTATTCGTGCCAACGGAAGAATTGAAGCGCTCGTGGGCGATCTCGAACCAATGTTGCCATGTCAAAGTCAGAATGACGGTGGTGAGTTACGAAAACCTCCCCGTCTGGAAGTGGAGGTTGATGTGGGTCTTGCGGGGGTCCCTGTGGGAGGACAACGTTCACGTCGATTTCTATATCTGGGTCAGGAACTTTGAGAAAAAGCCCAGCGCCAATAGCGTCTAGTAGATATGCGGTGGCAAGAACCCTGAGAGCCAAGGAGGGTTGAGTTGTTGATATCTTTTCGAAAGTAGGGTCCGGGCGGTTTCGTGCGGGAGGGAAAAAGATGGCGATATCTTTGAAGTTTGTTGCGATAATGGTGGCTGATGATGTGTATTCCAGAGCTAGGGAGAGAGCATATTCGGCGCTGGAAGAGACTTTTCCATTGGAATGGAATAGATTGTGTGACTGCTGGAGCATGGTGTGAGATATATTAGATATTTGTAACAGCAAGAACAGATCCCTCACAAGAGGTAAAACTATCGGAGGAGTTAGATTCCAGACCTTGAATTCTTCAGCTGTGAAGGTAGCCCCCCAGATAGCTGGCGAATGCACGTTCAGGTTTTCGACATAAAGGGAAAAAGGGGGTAAAGTGAACTCACAATGACCAAAATCGACGTGTATGCACTTCATGGGCACTTTTAGAACGTCTGGTGGGTGTAATTGGTTGAAAATGTCTGGTATGGGTCGTAAAAGCATCATCAGATATTCGCTCGGCGTCAGACTACTGAATGATACAACTTGTTAGCCCAAATAGTAATGTTAATACATACGTACTTGGAGGACTCTTTTATCGGCCAGGATATTTTTCGTTTATGAACAGATCGAAGCGTTTCTTGGAGGAGTGAGAGTACTCTGGTAAGTGTCTTGTCACCAGGTTCCGACTCTTTCCATTGCAGCAGGGAGGAAGTCTTCCGGGTTTGATTCGGTAACGGAGAAGTGGGTGCTGGCCACGGTGGCGGAGGGGGAGGAGCTATGGCGAAGATTTTATCGGGGTGTCTCAGTGCTGTTGAGCACATTCGAAGGGTGAAAGGTCTAAACATAGAATGGCTGGTTAGGTAACATTCTACTACTTAAACATCAGAATCAGGCGTCTCACGGGAATCCCGAATAGAAAATTCGAACTGTAGTGATGTGCGAGGCCATTATGAATCCAAATCATTCAACCCATCGCGGCCACTGGGTTCTTCTCTCAGCCACAGCGAGGATCCCGCAGCGGTTCTCGTCATAGGTCCCCCTCCATTCCAGCACCAGCAGTCGAGCCATTGCTTCCCGCACCTTCTTCAGCTTCTCCTCTTGCCTACAGTACGACATCCACGCGAACAACCACATCTTACTCCTCAGTTGCAACGCGTCTTCCTTCCACACGTTTATGTGGCGTCATTCCCGCTCCTTTGTCAACTGCGGAACGCAACGTCCTCCGAAATCAACAGAGCCAAATACAGAGTTGGAATGTAGCCGCTGTTGTCAGTGACGCCCAGTAACTGATCTCCACACAACGCAGCTCTGCTGCCCGCTGGCCGCACAGTCTTCCTAGAAGCACCATTAGTAACGACCATATACACTCACACTCTTGACGAGGGATTGAATTTGCCATAGGAGACCCGCACTTGCGCCTCCAGGTACATGTCGGATATCCCCTTACGTGCCATTCGACGAAATCAGGCCCGGTCAAATTACATTCCACTTGCCGATAACGACGCTGAAGCTGGCGATTCCCTCATTCATAGCTCGGACAAATCTTCCAACATGCCGACGATGGGCGTTACTAAGGCGGTGGTGTCGAGTTCTACTGCGAGGAAGATCGGGAGGGAGGCGATTAGGAAGACGTCGAGGAAAGATAGGTATGTGGATGATCCGGAGGAGGAGGAGAGACTGCTTGAGGGATCATATGATGGGATTGAAGAGGGTGATGAAGATGGAGAGCCGCGGCCTTCGCCTACTCAGGTATATGTTTGATGTTTTTGTGGTTTGAGGGTTGTTCTGAGGATCGGTTTTATCTTAGCAACGTTCGCCTGCGCCTTCATTTAAGAGCGGCTCATCGGGAAAAGACAAATCCCGCACAATACCCTTCAACCCTCCTGGTGTGTACCTGTTCTAATATCTCTCGACTGACCCCTGACTGGTGTCCAGAGAAACTACAGTCACGTTTCCCTCCAAACATCGTGAAAAACCAGAAGTATAATGCCATAACGTTCCTTCCACTCGTGTTCTATGAACAGTTCAAATTCTTCTTCAACCTCTACTTCCTCCTCGTTGCGTTATCACAGTTCATCCCAGCGCTCAAGATAGGTTTGTTACTCACTCTAATCATTCTAATACTCTCACAAGCATACTGGTCGTAGGTTTCATCATAACCTATATCGCCCCATTGGCCTTCGTCCTCTGTGTGACAATGGGCAAAGAAGCCTACGACGACTACAAACGTCATCTCCGAGACAAAGAAGCCAATTCACAACGCTACCTCGTCCTACAACCACCCCCCTCAAGCGCAGACGACTCCATGCCAGAAGAAGCCTACCTCAATCGACACGTCAACGCGCGTTCGATACCGTCCTCTTCAATACGTGTAGGCCATTTAGTACATCTAGAGAAGAATCAACGTGTCCCGGCAGACATGGTGTTGTTGCATACGTCAGAAGCGAGTGGAACGTGTTTTATAAGGACGGATCAGTTAGATGGAGAGACAGATTGGAAGTTGAGGGTTGCGGTTCCCGAGACGCAGAAGTTGCAGGAGGCAGATTTGGTCAAGCTGGACGCGGAGATTTATGGTGAATGCTCGAGTTTCTCTATTCTTGAGTGTGTTTTGCTGATGGGTGGTGTCGTGTAGCTGATGCACCGATCAAGGATATTCATACGTTCATTGGGACCTTCACGTTGAATAAACCGTTGTTGCAAGGATCATATCATGAAAGCGATGGCGTACCACTTCGTTCAATGCCACCCTCTGTCTCGCCATTGACGGCAGAAAATGTGTTGTGGTCAAATACGGTCCTTGCTGCCGGATCTGCAGTAGGATTCGTCATCTACACTGGGTCGGATACGCGTGCAGTTATGAACACGAGTCATCCAAAGACAAAGGTCGGGTTGTTGGACCTGGAGATCAATAACCTTGCCAAGGTAGGCATATACGCCGTTTTGGTTCTTTGTATTCTATGGGTGTATTGAACAACTCTGGCTGTTTATGTAGATTCTGTGCGCGGTGACATTTGCGTTATCCTTCGTCCTCGTTGGGTTGAATGGGTTCCGGGGGTTATGGTATATTTATGTGTTCCGGTTTTTAATCCTCTTTTCGTCAATTATTCCTATCAGGTGCGGCCTAGCCTTCACTGCCCAAGAGTACTTGATTAATTCTTGCATAGTCTTCGCGTCAATCTAGACATGGGCAAAACCGTATACGCACACCAGATAATGAATGATCCAGAAATTCCGGGCACGATTGTCCGAACGAGTACGCTTCCAGAGGAATTGGGTCGGATAACGTATCTATTGAGTGATAAAACTGGCACTTTGACGCAAAACGGTGTGTTGCCTCTTGTGGTACATGGTTGAGTTTGGATTGACGACCTTCACATAGAGATGGAGATGCGCAAATTGCATATGGGTACAATGTCGTACGGTGCGGATTCGATGGACGAGGTTGCACATCAGCTGGCGTTGGCGTTCGGCGCTTCGGGGGAGAATGGTAAGTATTGCAGTCACATGTATTAGAGTGGAAGTACTGAAACGAGGTTATTCGTGTTAGCACATCTACGACAAGGATCGTTGTCGACGGGTATTCAGCTTGCTTCTCGTGGTCGTAGGGATATGTCTTCGCGAGTGAAGGATGTCGTCCTAAGTCTAGCTTTGTGTCACAACGTGAGCCTCACCATTTCCCGTCGTTGAAAGCTCCCTTACAAAGAACCACTAGGTAACACCGGTAACAAACGACGACGGCTCAGTAACATATCAAGCCTCCTCTCCAGACGAAGTGGCCATCGTTAACTGGACAGCTTCTGTCGGTCTCACTCTCGTCTTCCGGGACCGCACCCGTATGGAGCTCCAAACCCCCAGCGGTTCCAGACTCTCCTACGACATCCTCGACATCTTCCCGTTCACCTCCGAATCAAAACGCATGGGCATCATCGTTCGTGAAAGCACCACCGGTGAAATTATGTTTTTGCAAAAAGGTGCGGATGTGGTTATGGCGAAGATTGTACAGAGAAACGATTGGCTTGAAGAGGAAACGGCTAATATGGCGCGGGAGGGTCTTCGAACTTTGGTCATGGCAAGGAAGAGGTTGAGTTCAGCCACCTATGGGGATTTTGCGCATGCGTATCATGAAGCAAGTGTTAAGTTGGAGGGAAGGAATGAGGCTATGGCGAATGTGGTGGAGGAGTATCTGGAACATGATTTGGAGTTGTTGGGTTTGACAGGGGTGGAGGACAAGTTGCAAGAGGATGTGAAGGGCACGCTGGAGTTGTTGAGAAATGCGGGAGTGAAGATTTGGATGTTGACGGGGGATAAGATTGAGACCGCGAGGTGTATTGCAATTTCGACAAAGCTTGTGGCGAGGAATCAGTATATTCATGAGGTGGCGAAGTGTGAGTGGTGTTAGGTCTTTATAAGATTTTTGATGCTGACTGGCTACTTCATAGTGAAAACTTCGGAACAGGTTAGGGATCAGCTAGAGTTCTTGCAGTCAAAGCTGGATTGCTGTTTGGTGATTGATGGAGAGTCGTTGCAGGTCTGCGTCGTTCGCGTTTGCCGCCTGTTTGGAAGTTAATCGTTATCCCCATAGCTCTGTCTGACGCTGTTCAAAAATGAGTTTATCGAAATTGCGACGAAGCTATCTGCAGTGGTTGCATGTCGTTGTTCGCCAACGCAAAAGGCTGATGTTGCAAGACTCATTCGGCACCACACGAAGAAGCGCGTGTGTTGTATTGGAGATGGTGGTAACGACGTGAGCATGATTCAAGCCGCCGACGTTGGTGCGTACTTCTATTCTTTCATGCTTCCGTAACCATTCAACATTGTATCCCCCTAGGCGTCGGTATCGTTGGCAAAGAGGGCAAACAAGCCTCCCTCGCCGCAGACTTCTCCGTGACGCAATTCAGCTACCTAACTAAACTACTCCTTTGGCACGGTCGCAACTCCTACCGCCGCTCTGCGAAATTGGCGCAGTTTGTCATCCACCGTGGTTTGATCATATCGATTATGCAGGCGGTGTTTTCGGCGATCTTCTATTTCGCACCGATAGCGTTGTACCAGGGATGGCTGATGGTTGGGTATGCAACAATTTACACGATGGCACCTGTGTTTTCGCTCGTATTGGATCGGGATGTGAATGAGCATCTAGCATTGTTGTACCCAGAGTTGTATAAGGAGTTGACCAAGGTGAGCGATACCAGGTTTTGCCGGTTTCTATCGCGATGAAGGTTGACGGTATGCGTTACATTAAGGGGCGAGCTTTATCGTACAAGACGTTCTTCCAATGGCTGATGATCAGCTTGTATCAAGGTGCTGGCATCATGATCATGTCCCTCGTGTTATTCGAGAACGAATTTTTACACATCGTGTCGATTTCGTTTACGGCGTTGATTCTCAACGAGCTGATTATGGTTGCCTTAGAGATTACTACATGGTACGTCCTGGCTTTGCTTCCTGAACGCCAGAATTCGGCATTGTACTCATGACTATCTTTCAGGCACTTATACATGGTCATCTCCGAGGTCGTAACGCTCTTCCTCTATGCTATCAGTATAGCGTTCCTTCCTGAATATTTCGGTACGTCCTTACTTCTACCATTTCTTCAGAACTCCTTTGTTGACATGTGCATAGATCTGTCGTTTGTGGTCACGATACCCTTTGCATGGAAAGTCGCGGTGATAGTGGCGATCAGTGCGATGCCATTGTGGATAATCAAATTGATACGGAGTAGAGTGAATCCTTCGGCGTCTAGCAAGCTATTGTAGGCTTCCTATGTATTTTATGCTTTGTGCTTCCATGCTGCTAATTCATGTGTCCACGGATACCTTTTGTGGGAGGGTATCTTGGGCGTTCTGTTGAGGATTCGAGGTGTCAGAACTCGGTTATTACGGTTTGCAATTTATGGCTAGGTATCAGCTGGTTATTTATGGGGAGCACTAATGTCACGGGTACCAGGCACCTGTCATTGTAGACGGCCAGCCATCCATGTTGTGTGGCGTGTGGACGGGTATTAATAAAAAACATGAGGTAAGTTAGGTTGCACTTCCTCCTCGGCAGCTAACTGACTTTGGTTTTGTCTTGGTTCTGCAAGGCCTAACGAAGGACTACGTGGGATGGATAGATGAACTAACTGCTAACCAGGCAAAGTGATTATGGCACTTGACGCTTATCATGTCAACAAAGCTCAGGGGAACTCCTACCCGGAAGCGAAGAGTCTCAGAAGTGACGCAAGACCACTGCAAAAAAGACTGTATGAAAAGAATCCAAGACCTTGGGTGGCATCTGTCGCAACAAAATGGCAGTCTGCAACCCTCACCCCCTCTCTCACCACCCCTACTCGTTCCAACACAACCACCAGCTACTTACCTCACGCTAACCGGCAGTTCATCTATGCACATGCGTTCATTCGCCCCGTTCTTCGTGATATCGCAGTTGCTTGCCGTCCTCGTGTCGTTATCGCAGGCCGCTGCTACCGGTGCAGGCACCGGGCCTACGTTGAACCAGCAACAACAACAGCTTCTACGGGATAGACTGTTCCAAACGAACCTGCGTGGCCCAAGATGGAGTACGTCCCTCAAGATTTCTTCACGTCATATACCCTATAACTGACCTGGTGGCTGCTGCGCATTTGCGTCACTTGAACAGCGGGGAACGATAACCAGAATGTTTTGATCGATCTAGTTACTTCAAGTATGGCGATCGCTGGCTGGAGCGTTGAGACGCTCAATTACACGCTCAATCGGCAGGTCTATCTCCGATGCAACATAGGCTCCGCATTGCGGCATATGGCTGATGAATTGTTAATTGTGGTATTTGTAGATGGGACCCTCGATGGTGGTCACTCACCCTTCATCTCAAGAACGGAACAGACCTAGGACTTCCGACGACAGGTTTCTGGCCGTATAGTGGTGACAGTGGTTTAAGTGGTGTTACGGCCCCTTTGTATGACGCGGGCACTTATGGACTGCTCCCTAACGAGAGACGTGACCCTAGTACGCTGGATTTTGATGACCTTCCAGAGGGAGGGAGTATCGTGTTCTTTGATAATCCAAGCCCGACGCGCAATTACTCCCTACCTGGGTATCATTTACTTGGGTGAGCACATGCACCCAAGTTGGCGGTTCTGGTTCAATTAATATTCTCGCATCAGAACCTCCCGTAATGAACCAGCATCCGCCATCCCAGAGGTACGTATATATCCAGCTATTTTCGCTGAGCTAATTGTTTTTTGAAAGCTCGGAAATCTCACAAACCCCCATTGGCAATCGGAGAAGCGACTCGATTTCGACGAACTCAAGGACATGGGTGTAAAAGGTGTCATCGCTTCCTGGGTGCATTCCTCTGACGAAAACGCTGCGCTTCAATATTTGCCCAATGCCGGAGCACCGGGAAACGGCAGTCTGTACGATGTTCCGGCATTGTATGTCGGCAATTCCACGGGAGAACTTATCCGGAAGATGATACGCAATGGCGAGGTGAATGCGGCAACAGTTGTATTGGATGCACCCAGCTTTTTGGCACCAACCAAGACCGTGGTCGGTCATTTACCAGGAATGGCCGGCAGCGACGACTCCATCTTGTTGTATACACATAGTGCGTATATATCCAGCTTCTTTTGGCCTGAATCTGACAGTTCTTCAGGTGATGGACCTACTATCATCGAGGAGAATGGTGCGTTGCGTCATTACCTTGCAATGATACCCCTGAACTACGCTATAATCATTATATTCAATCGATAGGTCCTATTCTCCTATTGACGATGGCGGAGTACTTTGCAAAGAATCCGCTCAACATCAGTTTAGAGTAAGTGGCATATCATTTCCTCATACCCGCATACACTCACCTCACCCTCATACAGTGTCGTGATCACCACAGGCCACATGTCTGGGCATCACCTGGACGAAAAGCTCTGGATGTCCGAAAGACCCCAAATCCGACGAAATGCGAAGGCGGCTATTGTGTGCGAACATTTTGGTGCCATAGAATGGAAAGATAGTTTCCGGGGCAAGAAGGCGGTGTATGGGCCTACAGGACGTCTGGAACCAATGTGGACGATGGCGTACGTCTTTGTTAACTCCTCGTAATGGTCCTCACTGATGATGGCATGTAGAAATGATCAGAATGAGAGTGGTTTTCTCCATAAGTTGTACATTGATGCGTTTAAAGGAACACCGAGGTCGTTGAGGATGGCACTGTTGGCTCCCCAGAGGGTTAATGGAGTCCGTTATCAGTGGTGAGCCCATTATCTTCCCAAATACTATCTTGTCGTTGTTAATGTGTTTCTTGCAGGTACGGTGCAGGAGGTAGCGGCGTCTTGGGTCGTGGTGACCTCCCCACAATCGGGTGCGAACCGTGGCCGTCTCTGGGTCAACGGCTCACTGAACTGATGTTCTTGTAGAATCATCCCTCAACCCGATTACCTCTGGGCTGCCATGCCCGATGGAGGTTGGAGCAAACTCGATATGGACATGGCCATCACCCAAATCAACGTTGTTCTCCGACTTGTTAAGAGTCTTGACGAAGAATACTCTGCTGGTCAGTTGTAAGGTACCCTCTTGTGGCGTATGTATCCATGTTATTGCTCCCCGCCTGTCATTCCTGTCCTTAAGACTTATGATTGTGACGAAGGATTGTTGACATGCAACAATATTTGACTGCCCGAGTATCGTTTACTTGTACAATTTGAAAGTCATGTGTTGTGCTTATAAAGACTTCAGTATCAAGGCGACCAGAAGAAAGGACTAGCAGCAATCGAGAGATGAGACAGAAATCTTTGTTGTTAGCGACACAATTGATTGATAACGGGACAAGTAATAATAAAAAAGGAGACTAAGAATTGCTTGAATTGCAGTGGTCAATCCGATGCAGGTAAAAGGAGAGGAAGCGAGATATGGGTAAGTCATGGCAAGAGAGTGTAGGACGAGAGAGACAGCGAAAATCAAGATGGGAAGCGGGGTTGCAGGAATCAACTACGAAACTGTCGGAGAATGTCAGAAAAAGAAAGAGAGTGGAGAACAGAAATAAAACAGAAAGTCGGTAATAATCCATCCTGTCGCACGTCATCTATCGTTATCGAGGGGAATAACAACAAATGCATAATCCAACGTCCAGCACCCCACGCCCCCCCACCTATCCTCTACCACTCTTCCATCACACGTGCTACCTGCTTCGACTTTCTCGCGTCCATTCCATCACATTCCACTTCCCACTTCTCTCTCTATTCCATTCATTCCCTCAGTTCCTCAAGTACCAGAGTGGGGCGGTGGTGATCCAGGGGAAGTATGGCTCATAAACGGGCCACCAAAGAATGGATTCACACCTGGACCAGCATGCCAATCCGGTCCCGTGCCCGGCGCAGCGTTACCCCACATAGATGTAGCGTTACCAGGCCCACTGGGAGGTCCAGGTGGAGGCGGAGGGTGGGGGTGAGGTCCAGGACCGGGAGGGTGGTGTGAGCCCGGAACCCCAGGGTGTGGTGGATGTCCTATCGAATGCATCGCGTTCCCCGCGTTGTGATTATGGTTGTGATTCTGGTTGTTTCCCGGAGGTCCGATGGGGGGAGGTGGAGGCCCTCCACCTGGCCGTGCGCCTAGTGCTGCGGAAAATCCGGGAGGTCCCCATGGAGTTTGTCGTAAGCTTGTATGACCGTCACCTACAGCTCCACGAGGACTTGAAGGTCCCCAGGGTGGTTGCCCGATCATTCCTACACCGACGTTAACTCCACCAGAACCACCTATACCAACACTCATACCAACGCCGGGTCCACCGCCCAAGCCAGGGTTCACGCCGACACCAATTCCAATAGGAGCGGTTCCAGTGGGCCTTCGGGATGCAGGCACAACTTCGTCGTCATCCGCCGCAAGTGCAGATGATCCCAAGACAGCACCTTTCGGACTTGGTGACCTCCGAACAGGGGTATTCGACCTCGGGCTAGAATTGTCGCCGTTCGTACCAGTGGTCGTTGATCCTGTAGGCCGGGCGATAGGTGCAATGGGTCGTGAGATCGGTCCCAGATTAGCCGGAGGGGGTGGGGGTCCTGATGTGGTCGATCCAGGTGCATCAGGAAGCGCATGCACGCTTCGTCTCCCTGATCCAGGAGCTAAAGAAGACGGGCCAGCTCCGGATCCAGTTCCGGGAGTGGTCGGTGATCCAGAAGGCACCATCGGGGTTTTGGGCTTCGAAGGCGGGCCGATAGGTGATGGGACACCAGAGGGAGGACCTGGAGGTACACGTTGAAATGCTGAATCAAATGATGGGCCAGTGAAGTTGCGGGGAAATGCGGAAGGTTGTAGTGGCTGTTGTTGCAGGCCAGGAGCTCCAAAGGGGAAGGGCATAGGTCCAGGGCCAAAGTTACCCATGCGAGGTGACATTGCTGCGGGAGGGATCATTCCCCCTGGACCTGGTTGGCCTTGCCCGAACATTATGCCTGGAGTTTGAGGTAGCGAAGGGATATGCGGGGGTGGGAGTTGAGGAGTGATAGGCCGAGGGGGCTGTGAGCCTACAGGAGGTTGAGGTGCCCTGGAAGGACCACCTTGCTGCGGGATTTGAGGGAGGTGTTGAGGAGCGGGTGTGCGGCTGGGATTGACTAGGATATTTGGTGAGGACACAGAGGCAGAGAGAGTAGGAGGTTTGGAGTTGTTATTGAAGCCCTTCTTGGTAGGAGTGGATATAACACTGTTGATGCCGTTGCTGTTGTTATTAGGAGAACGTTGTAACCCCCCTGGGGAAGAGCCAGAGGCTACTAGGCCGTTGTTAGGCTTCACAGACGATGTCAAGGGTTGACTGCCGCCCCGTATACCCTGCTTCCCTGATGAAGGACCAGCATTCTGTTGTGATGTCGTAGCTCTCTGTTGGGCTGCCAGCTTTTCCTTCGCCTCTCTTTCCTCCTTATCCTTCTGTGCCTTCTTCTCCCTCTCGACTCGCTCCCTCTCCTCCCTCTCCGCCTTCTCCTTCTCCTTTCTCTCTCGCTCAGCCTTCTCGCGTTCCTCTCTTTCCTTAGCTAACCGAGCCTCCTTTTCTTCCTTCGCCTTCCTCTCCTTCTCCTCTCGCTCCCGTTTCTCTGCCTTTAGCCGTTCTTCCTTCTCCTTCCTCTTCCGCTCACGCTCAGCCTCGCGTTCGCGTTCCTCCTGTATACGTTTCCGCTTCTCCTCCTCTTTTCGCGCCTTCTCTTCTTCAGCAGCTTTACGCGCTGCCTCCCGCTTTGCACGTTCCTCCTCCCGCCTCTTCCTATTCTCTTCCTCTATCGCGGCTTGCCGAGCTTTTGCAGCAGCCTCCTCAGCCGCTTTCTCAGCCGCCTTTGCCGCCTTCTCTTCCTCTCTTGCAAGCTTCTGCTGCCTGTGACACGAAGGAACAAACAAGTACAGATCAGTCAAAAATGTCAATCACACGACCATAAAATGTGACAGCCGAGATAAGATAAGAAAAAAAAAGTCAAAAGTCAAAAATACGTACCGCTTCTTATCCTTCTTCCTCTGATTCGCGGACTGCTTCTTCTGCTCCCGCTCCTTCGTCATCTTGTCCTCATCCTCCAACTCCCTTAACAGCTGCATCTGTCGCTCCTGCGCCACTTTCTCCCTGTACGCTTGCAGTACCCGTTGCTCGAACATCCTCGCTGCAAATATCGAAAACATCCTCTTCCCTTCCTCCATCTTCTGCTCCTCTGTCATAATCTGTATAAACGTGAGCATGATCCGGAATAGATTCAGTGGCGCGCCGTCGTTGTAGCAGTATTGGAAAACAGAATCGGGCTCGGGCGATGGGGAATCCGCAGGCGTATATGTGGATGGCGACAATGTGAGGTTTTTCGAATCGACGTATTGTAATTTGTAGAGGATGGGTCGATGCGATTGAGGATGTGCGGCGAGAACGTAAGGCGGGTATATTGCGCACACCGGAATAGCAGGATATTGAGAATCGAACAGTTCATGCATGTCCGCGCAATGTCCGTAGAAGATCATTGGAATCACCGAGTAGTCGGTAGATGGCGATATAGTTTGCATCCGGAGAGAGAGAAGCGAGCGTACCCGAATATTTTCGCAAGTGGGGTAATTGAACCCAAGCAGCGACAAGCGAAAGACGGGGGAAGGCAACGTTAGATCCAAGAGTAAGGAGAGTAGCAGAGGAATGAAACAGAGTTGGTCAGTATCGTTCTTATTCATCTGAAACGGCCCGAGATAAAACGGAAGCGCATTTGGGAGAAGAGTCTAACGCCATAGGCGCTTGGACTAGTCGAATAGCGAATGTCGCGTGCAGCATATTACTCAAAACGGGAGACTGCACGCAGTCGGCCGCAGGCGACGATAGCGACGCGACAGAGACAAGGAGGTGATAAGAAACAAAAACTCACCTCTTCATCGTCGTCTTCGTCGTCTTCCTCATCTTCACTGCCACCCTCCCCGTCATCTCCATCATCCCCATCACTCCCATCATCCCCCTCGTCTTCACTATCCTCTTCACTATCATCCTCCACATCCGCTGCCGCCTCTTCCTCCCGCTGCATCCGCCGCTCTGCCAATTGTTCCATCATCTCCAAAAACTTCTGGCCATCATTTTTCAACAGGTCGTCGGCTACTGTCAGGATATTACCCGGACCTGTATTAGAATCAAGAATGCCGTAAACGGAACATTAACACCGAGGGTTACATGAGGTGTTCGGAACAATAAGAGGACTCAGAAAACTCACCGCTTACGGCCAAATTCGACAAGTTGAATCCATCTCGTTTCGCTCCGTTGACCCTCCTCCCTATTGCATTCCTCCTCAACGCAGGTGTCTGACGAGCCGCCTTCCCCCGCCCATTCACCACTCTCCTATCATCGTCCTCCTCTTCCTCCTCTTCCTCTTCCTCCTCTTCCTCCTCCTCTTCTTCTTCGTCCTCATACTCCTGCTCCTCCTCTTCATAATCATCAGGATCTTCATCCTCGAATTCGCTTTCTTTGTGATGATGATTGTGATGGAGATGATGTGGAAGATCATGGTGTGCTGTCGGAGGCGCTTTTCTACCATTTATAGACGGTGGCTGCTGACGCTGCTTACCGCCACGACGTTTAATATTTGGGCCCGTTGGTATAGGTGACGACACCACAGCACCGTTCTTGTCGAGCTCGACACTGCCGGGGAAGGGACCGGGACCAGGGGGAGGGGGAATTGTGCCGCCGGAATTTACATAACGCTGCTGGTGGTTCGCGTACTGTTCTAGCTCCTCGTAATAAGCATCGTACAGTACCTCGAGCTCCTCCTCTATAGCATTCCTATTGTTTGGAGGCGAGGCATTGCCGGGAAAGGTCCGAGTGAATTGAGAGGTCGTGTGAGGTGGATTTTATTCCAAGTTTGCGAGATCAATTGTCGATCAGATGTTGATCAAGAGATAAAATCATGGTCAAGGCGGGGAAAACGGAAAGAGCGAGTTGGTTAGATGCGGTTCATAGACACAGGAAATTGATGACAGAATGACAAAAGGACGATGGAATCGGAGGTGGTTGGAAGGGAAGCAAGAAAGGCAAAGGACACACTCACCGCTTCCGGCCACATACAGCACAACTGCACGAATGTTTCTGCTGCTCCTTCATCTTTTTGAGGACGGTATCCTTCTCGATCTTGACGAGGTTCCTACGTTCCTCCTCGCCGAGGCCGAGCCAGAAATCCTTGATACGTTCCCGCTCCTCGGTCGTGCTTGTACTCCATATCTTATTTGCATTTGCCTTGCCCTTCTGGTTGGCATTACCACCACCAGTGTTTCGCGATTTGCTGGTGGTCGAAGAAGGCGGTGAGGGGTTGCGATTTTGCTGAGGCGGAGGTGACTGATACGCAAGGGGTGCTTTCGATGCCGCGCGTTCGCTGCGAGGCTGCTGTTGTTGAGGCTGCTGTTGCTGTTGAGTTTGTGTCTGCTGGGGATAAGCCATAGGCTTTTTGCCTTTGGACATTGGGGATGGTGATGGCTGGTTGGCCATCTGAGTTGTGGGACGACTGACGGGCATGGCAGGAGGAGAGGCTGGAAAGTATTTGTCAGCCGGGATCAATTTTCCCCAGGCCTCCGAACATCTCACCAAAATCTTCCGAAATTGCCGCCCGCCTCCGGCTACGTCTCTTTCTTCGCCGACGCACTCCTCCGGAGTTTCCGGATCCGGGCGGCTGTGCCAGATCGTCAGGGGGTTCGTCCTGGTCGGTCTCTTGGTCCTCCTTGCCTTTGGCCATCTGCATTACGGTTAGATCACGTAAGTACAACGACAGTCCACCACCACCCACACTGTGTGCCAATGCACTCCGGAGCATTTCCATCTTGACCTCCGAGCCGTCCGGGCCAATCATCACCTCTTTGAAGATCGCCGCAGCCGCTTGAGTAAAGTATTCTCCATCTACCTCGCCTACTCCCGCTTCCACCAGACGCTGTCGTATCTGTTCCATCGCCCGTGGGCCCCGTTCTGCGAGACCTTCTTTGTTGTGGTTTAGTATCCGCGAAGCGTTTGTGCCGGCAAAGGTCCCACCGACTAGTGCACTGTGAACCGACAGTGCTTCTGCAAACTGCGCCTCTAGCTGCTCAAGACCACGCAAAATATCTTCCGGAAGACGCATTGACATCGCTGTGCTGAAAAGCGTGTGCGAGAATGATAGCGGATATGGAGGATATCGGAGGCGGTGTTGGGAATGCTAGTTTGGGCGGGGGGCGCTTACGTATGTGTTGCGGATAGGTTGTAACGGATGTTTGTGAACGAGAGGGGAAGGAAACTGAGTTGATGATGAGAGAAGGAAAGAGAGTGATTGGTTGTGCGTCGATGAACTGTAACATACATAGCGAACGCCTCGACAGAACCCCCTCCCTCATATTTCACACGTGATGCCCTGGCTGGCTCATTGGCGCCTGTACGCCTTTGTCACATTTATGGGCTTTATATTTTCTCTTTTCCCCTCATTGTCCTCCTAGCCTCGTCGCCTCGGTCTACGTACTCTATTCAGTCGTAAATGGAAACTAGTTATCAGAACCCGAAATCCCTGTACACAATCTCGACATGTGTGCCTCCCAAACATTTCCTTGTTCTCACATGTAATTAATCAACATCCGATCACTTATCGCACAGATATGTACATTGCGTTAAACCAAACATCCGTTATCTCCAGCATAGATCTGCGAACCTGAACGAAATTACACATCAAAGAGGTCAATATAGTAACGGGGCTTTTGAATTATCTACCAGCGCTTGGCGAGGTTCGAGTGATTATCAGATCTGTAAATCTGTCCAAAAACTCACGGAGGAAAATAACCCTCGGACCTAACCCCCCGGCTTCAGCTGTCCGACAAACCCGACAATGCAAGGCAACGAATCCTTACATCTCAACATTACAACGCCCGACCGTTCCGAGCCACATGCTAAGGACCACAACAAGTCAAAAAGAACCACTTAATTGATCGCTAAATTCGAAATCATCGATCAGATTGTTAAGTCAGAACGTGTTGCACTGATGCCAAAACGATCATGTGATCTCCACTCCCCTGCACACGCACACAACTCCGAGTGCAAAGTAATTCCAGTGCTGCGAATTAAAAACGTGTAGATAAAAATCTATGCACACACTTCTACACTACAAACGGTTTTTGTTGTGCGTCGTGGTAGGCTCCTCTATAACTTCAAGCCTTCACAACCCCAGTTCATCGGCATGAGGGAGGTTTAGAGAATCGCCAACAGCAACGAAGGTGGGCTTGGATGAGATGAGGGAAGAGACGGCCTATAAAACATTATATTAACAAACCAATGGAAAGAAGGGAGTAAAATACCAACCTGGGTGAAGGAAGACGCATTGACCTTGTCATAGGCAGCCAAAGTCGACTCAACAGAAGCCTCAGAGCCGCCGAGGATCTACAAGCACCGATCAGCCGACTACCCAACCCACAGTCACCATACCAAAACTCACCTTAGCACCGAGAGCATTTACCAAGCCCTCTCTCGACTCAACGCCACTCGCAGCAGCAAACTTAGCACGCGCAACAGCACCCTTCAACTCCTCCCCCTTCAACCCCTGTGCAGCCTTCTTCAAAGCCTGAACAACAACCTTACCAGCCTCCTTCACAGCAGTCGCAGTCTCCGCCTGGACAAGCAACCCAAACAGACTAGCATCCGTATACGGCAAGTACACACTCTGTACATTAGCGCCCTCCGGAATAGCTACCGCAATCGGCGAAAGGCCCTTGGACCATTTAATTGAAGGTGTAGTCGAAAGATGCGCCACAAGGGCTGCAATTTCAGCAGAATGTCCACCAGTGGTACCGAAACCAATGAACACGGTCTGAGGACCCTCATGCCCGTCCAAACGCGTCTCACCACCAAAGTACTTGCTCACAGGGGAGATAGCAGCACCCTCAGCAATAGAAGCACCAGCAAACGACTGCTCGACGAGTTTGTTCAACGTCGAGGAGTCGATGTTGGTACCAATAACTGCCATATTACCCTTGGCAAAGGATGAGGAAGCAAAGGCTTTGATGTCGGCAACGCTGATATCGGTGTTTGCTGGGGCGAAGAGAGAAGAGCCAAGGCCAGAACGGAAAGCCAAAGCATGAGCGGCCTCTATGGCACGGGTGGCAGGATTCGAGATGACAGCTTCCGTTTCGGATGTCACGAGGGGTTTGACGTACTCGTCGAATTCGTGACGGGTGAACCGGGCGGAGGTGACAAAGGAAGACAAGACGTCGACAAAGAAAGCCCTGATAATGGTAAAGAAATACTGGTTATGAAATACACCGGGTGTGATGGGATTTAGAGAACTCACTCGTCGCCGCGAAGGAACTCTGCTGTCAGCGCAAGGTGTTCACGACCCAAGCTTGCAGACAACAATCCACCGTACAACTCGGCCTCCCGGACAGTTCCAATGGCCGAGCGTTTCGCAGTGCTCTACAAGGAACCAAAGAAAAAAAAACGCGTCAGGAACTTCAGGACCCCCTACACAACCCCCCAAAACACACCTTAAAAGCAAAGTTTTTCAAAGTATTCGCAAGCCCCTCCTTAGTCTGATAACGGCTACCGGCTTTCACGAGCACAGTCACCGCCGATGTCGGTTGACCGAAATCCAATGCGGCAACCTTGACACCATTCGCAGCGTCAGCGACAGCAGTGGCAAAACTACGGCGCGCAGCAATGCGCTGGATGTTCAACGCCCTTGCAGACAGCATGGCTCTCACAACAGGTGTTGAAAGGACGGAGAGGGAGGGAGAGGATTGGGATGGAAGGATGGGACCAAGTTGTTTGTGTGCCTTGGTTAGACGGGTAGGCCGGACAATTTCGGAAAGTAGCGTACCACTTGCACTCAACTCCGATTCTGGTAATTTTCTCCCCTATTTGATGGGCTCTGTGATGTCCTACTATGGGGGCACTGCTTGCGGGCCCTGTAGTGGCTTCGCGGGTAGTAATATGAAGGATGTTGCCTGAATGACTGACTGACTGGCCGGCCGGCTGAATGCACAGAAAATGAAAAGCGGCATTTTGGCTCTTGGAGCGATTTCTCTAGACAAGTGATAGCTTGGAAAATTAAACCCAGGAGCATGTCGCACTTCAAGGAGACCTGGTTCAAGTCCTATGTCCAGTGGCTGGTTTTCTCTAGATAACACGAACCGGATCACGAACGTATTCGAATGTTTGGACGCTCCAGCTGACAATGATGATGGGGTACAAGGTTAAAGGTTATAATAATGCACAATTCCACACAAATTTACTATTAAGTCTATTCACCCGGAAGTGCAGGTTTTTAACTAGGCGACCATGTCAGCTTTGTGCCACTGGGCGAAAACACCCCCGTATCCTGGCTGCCAGCTACCAAAATCGACCCTTGTACCAGACTGTGGGTTCTATCAGTGGCGCAGGGAGATTGGGCTGCTGAGCAAGAGACCACGGCTACCGGCTGCCCATGAATCATGGGTGTGGAACTTCTCGATGCCTTCTTTGATCTATATTCCTGAGTTACGTGGTAATAAACGTGGACAGGAGGCATCGAGGCCCCAAAGAACGCTTATGGTCTTCATGACGCACTGAATCTCCGAGACCGGGAGTCCAAAGCCGGGCCACTAAGTTCTCAGCAGGCTGTACACCATTACGGCACAGTCACCAACCAAAGATACGATGCGCAACTTTTTTCTGACACTCTCGTCACTTACCACTGTCAAAACTCCCGCCGGCTCCGATGGGGTCGACCAGTGGAGTGTCCGGTTCTCTCCCACTATTGGTACCTGCCGACCGATCACCACTTTCTATATATCCTTACGGCCATAACGTCCTTATCATTCTCGTATCATTGACACCTCATCATCTTTCTTCCTGACTAGTGGCAATCAACCGCTCTTCACGTTGTAACCACGCCTTCTGCTGCTTTGCACCTCCCTCACCTTGATTGCCACAACCAATGGCGCCCTCCAGCTGCTCTCCTCGGGCCACCGGACCAACAATACAAAAATGCGTAATATTGTCAGGGATGCACAGAAGAAAGTAGTTGTCAAGAAGCACAAAGCAGAGAAAGGGTCATAAGAAGGGTCCGTAAATGTTTACTGCTGTCGAACAACTCGTACCTCACTCAGCCTTAATGGCATACACCAAGTGATAGGTTCCAACCAACCCATCCGTCATCCTCAACTCTTCCACGAAGTTCTGCACCAGGGCATCAACATACGCCTGCGCATGGTCCATCTGACGCAAGAACGGCTTGATGGAGTCCGCAAACCGCGACTGAATTGCCAAAAATCCCCTACCCAGTTCGTTCATGCGCGGGTCACTGGACCAGGTCCCAACCGGAACGCTTATAGAACTCGACACAACTTCACGAAAGGCACCCGTGTTATTCAAGTAGTTGGGAATCTGCCTGACGACAGTCCGGATCCCTCGATCTTCTAGGGCTAGATTGAGGACCTGGTAGAACTGCATCGAGGCGGGTATGTATAGTGTCGGGTTAGCTGCTCGCGGGTCGCTGGGAGGGAAGCAGACCGCGACGTCCCATTCGCCTGAGAGGAAGAGCCCACCCGAGCGCAACACGCGGACTACCTCTGGCAAAATAGTATTGTAGTCATGGACCTGTTATAAAGCACATTGAGTACAGGTGTCTACGGCCGCGTGTCGAACGTCCGGTATTCGAGGGGAAAACACGACTTACTGCCCAAGAAATGTTGCGAGCATGGATGAAATCAAAGGTGGAGTTTTGCCATTCAAATTCTTCTGTGATATCCCCAATCTCAAAGTCAACATTGGGCAACGGGTAACGAGTGGCGATGGGAACTGAACGTATTTGTAAATCTGATTGAAGTCACTGGGCAGTGTGAGAGATGCACACCTATGTCGATTCCTGTAAATAGAACATGCCGGAAGTCCTCCGCCATCTCCATTACCCTAGATTGGGTGGGTGACTCAGTCAGCCATCGGATAACGAGGCGGGAGTGTCCCACACATTGGCCGTAACTCACCATGTCCCAGTACCATTGCACAGGTCAAGTACCCTCTTTTGGCGATTGGGATCTCGCGCCAGAATCTCGGGCACAGGTCCAATGTAATTGGCGCCAACCAACTGGCTGACTAATGCATGAAGACCTCTTAGCCGCTAGGGATTTTTTGGATGAAAAGGCCCGACAGGTCACTACGGAGAATCAGGAATGAGCCTAAAGGTACGCACTTCTTGTTCCGGTGCATCCGCTGGCAGAGGGTACGGAGAGGTCGTTGATGAATGAAAAAGCCGTCCATCGCGTTCGGAGAAGTAAGTGGGAAAATCATCTGGTCCAAGTTCCTCTCGAGCCGAACTATCGCGGGAGAACTCTGGGCTTCCTTCACGCGTCGGGTGAGAGTGTTCTTCTGGTCCACTCTGGTTTTCGTCATCGGAGTTGCGATGGTAGGGGGCAGCGCTAGGCATTTCTCTTCTAGTTGCTGCTGGTGATGACCTCAAAGTCCAGTCCAGGAGTGCCTTATATACGGCCGAAGTGATATTTTACTGCGAAGCACGTTACGTGAAGGGGAGTGATAACCACGAAAGCGGAATGAGAATTCGGCCAAGGCGTTCAAAATTTCGACTGTGCAGCACAACGTGGTGTTAATGCCATCGAAACGCATCTATTCGGCTGTCAACCGGATGTTCGTCGATCATCTTTACATACGGTCAAACTGCCCCTCATCAACAGTCAGGCTCCCATTGGTCCTGAGATACAAACTGGCACCAGCCGAATTCAATGTCCGCGAAACCAAAGGAAGACCCAGCTCGCTTTACGGAATGCTTGCTATTTTTGAAAGTTAGATTCATCGCACATGTTCTTTGTCAATACTCCATAACCACTGACGCGGTGCTGTTTGTGAATGGGGTTCGTTACTGCATCAGAGCTGGGGAGAAATTCAGAAGAGGCTCCCCAGTCCAGCAATGACCTATGGTCGCTGCGATCAGTGCGCAATCCATAATGCATGGAAAAAAGTACCGTGCAATGTTCGGCTGCCGCGGTTATGAAGTCGCTCTTTGGAGAATGGCTCTCAGGAGTTAGTTTTTTTGTGCGTGCTGTTGAATCTGTTTGGTACTGACACACGGTATCTGTAAGCTTTGGCACGTTATCTCAGCCATAACTTTTGGGGATCAAGCCACAACGATCATGATGAATCATTTTGCAGAAGAGGCGGGATTCATGAACTTGTCAACCCTTTGTGGAGTCAGGGAAATCGTCACGTGGCCGCGTCACGGCTTTACATGTAAGCATCTCAATTCAGCCTGACTCAGACACTGACACATATAAACGCTTCGGCCGCCAATACCGACTATTATCCTTTTCCCTATGGACTTTGATCTGGAGACATTTTATCGCGAGCGCGACAAGATTATGAACCAGCCGGATGAAGACCTTGACGAGTATCGCAGACGCATGGCCATGGGAAAGTCTCATCTCACCCAAACAGGTTTTGGAACAAATTTCGTGTCCTTCACAGAAGGGAATTCAAGGCCAGTAATAATGGACACTACCGAGGATTATGATATAGCCTCCGTGTCTTCAGGGGGACAAAGCACCTCGCGGGACTGCCTGCCCGGTAACCCAAGCGCGGCAGGGGATACTAGTAATTCCCGAATCCTCTCTAGTGTGCCTCCGAGGTACCGTCATTTTACACCAGGGATCACACAAATTCGTAATTTCTGAGAACTGTGCAGCTTCCCCCAATCACGATCACTTGCTGGCAACAATGTTCTAAGCGCCCAAGAACCACCACAACGGTATGAAGCAGTTCATGATACTGGTCACATGAACAAGTACGTCTCGGGAACTTTTAAGCATAGGATAGCAGTTGCGAATCCCGCCCATTAGCCGTCTACACCATGAACCAAAGATCATCGGGTCTCTGGATCCGGTTTCAGGATCAAGAGAGGCTCTTGGTGAAAACGTGGAAGAAATGTGTGAGGCTACCACTAGGTACCATGCCAGTGCCATTTTTTGTGTGAGATGATCTGACCACGCATAGAAGTAGGAACAATACGGCTGGTGTCAAGCGCAGATCACTTCCAATTCATATGACGCCTCCCGCGAAGCGTCAGAAGGGTGATGGCACTAGTCCTATCTGGAATGACTCCTCCGTCCAACAAACTTCCACACCATCTCTCCTATCCCGGATAGAAACCTCGCCCATGCTTGTAGAAAGCCCTCAGAGAACCCAGGACACCATTGGGGGAGAGACGGAACGACCTTCTGAAATTACGAGCTTCCCTTCCTTACAAGGACGCAGCCCGCAGAAACATCCATCGTCTGGACGGTCCAGCCCGTAGGTTTTGGTTTGAGAAGCCGCTATACTTTTATTTACATTCAGTTTTCCCGTGCAGGATCAACTCTTTCTCTCATATTCTGACGTGTTCCCCAGACCCTGGCATACGGCCACAGCAAGTATTGAACAAACCAGCTCTGGCCAGCAAGACTCCACAAGGTCAGCCATCTGATGGAGCGATCATTCCAAGTAATAAACGACCAGGTGATGACACAGGTCGAGGTCGACACGATGAAGACGACCCTCCCACGTCACCAATAGAAGATCCCAGCATGCAAGACGTGTTACCTCCTGTGATGACGGAAATGCCCAGAAAGGCGGTTACCGCTTCTGGCTCGACCAAACTCTGCCTAGAGGTGAAAGAACGTGTGGCGAGACATGTCGCAATGAAGCGTCGCGACAAAGTCATCCCGTTAAGTTCCAAGGGCATGGAACCAGGTCTCCCAAGACGGCCGAGTACCAGCGTGAAGAATCAGTTCCAAGAAAAGATGCCTGCCCTACAAGCCTCGTCCTCTACTTCCTCGCGTAGCGGCTCCCCGTCCCGTGTTTCCGATGCTGAGCAGCCGCCAAAACCCAAAAATACTCGCCGAAGCCAGGTCCCTCCAAAATTGCCGAAGAGCAAGGTACCAAAGGCAGAGAAACAAGGGCCAGTAACACCTGCTGAATACGCTCGGCAACTCATGGACAAGGCAAGCACCATTGTTAAGCGGAAAACTTCGACAATCAAGTTTCTTGAGGGGAAAATCATATTTTACATTGGAGGTGACATGCAATTTGCAGGAGAGAGAACACGAGGACGAATGGAACTTGTATGTCATCGGCTTCTGATTGGACTTTGTGCTGCGGTTCAAGCAACCCTCATTTCGGCAGATTGTGAAACATGGAGGTAATCTTATACCTACTTATGATCCCGCTATCGTCACCCATATCGTCACTGATACTCACAAACCTCCTACGCTCCGTGCCCTCGGATATAAGCGCCTAAGTGAGATCCCTGACCATATACCGACGGTGAAATGGAGTTGGATATTGTCAGCGATCGGTCGAACGGGTCGATTTGAAAAGGAAGAAATTGAGATCAAGATGACCGAGGACGTGTGGCTGCACGCAGCATTCGGTGAACGAATGGATATAGCAACGGGCCGCAGTGAGTCCACAGTATCTCGCTGCGATAGGGCCACAGGAGGAGGTGCTACAGTGGCACCGAACTGGTGGGTTTCGGGTGTTTTCAACTACTGTTGTAGATTAATCCAGTATTTCACGGCACCGCCAGTAAACCTTCTTCGCTTCAGGCTCGATCAGAGTTTTTTCCAGGCAGTAATTCGAACTCGGAACCTTCCAGCAGTCGAGCCACCCCACTTTGCAACTCCGTTCTTCCTTCACCTCCCCTTCCCTCGGACGAGAAAGAGAACAATTCTGCAACAGCATCAGGAGCTCAGACCAGGAAAAGCAATGCAGATCCCCTAGAGGAATTCTATGCAGAAGCAAGGGCAGCTCGTGACACCAATGTGAGTGAATATCATTGTCGACTTGCTATCGTTAATAACGTAGTTGGACTTGAAGTGGTCTCGTTTTGGAGAATGTGATGAATCAGATGATAATGATTCATTTATTGATGATGGACCACCCAAAGCTCCCCCACCTCAGCAAAGAAGAGTACGACCCAGTATGGCTACTGCTTGAAACTCGTCATTTATCTCATGAGGACAGGGCTGGACCTGTGATAGCCGGGAGCCACGAAAGACAACTTGTGCTAACCAGGATATCATCGAGAAGGTGGCTTCCTTTTTGGCGGCATCCCCACCCCACTAATTTTCCCAAAGCTACAAGAACTCCAGGAACTTCATAAAGCGAAACTTGGAGATGAAGATCATTGGCGGGCGTACAGTTATAACAAGAGTAAGTAATATATCCCTTCATCGACGGGAGCTTCAGCTGAAGAATTTCAGGCATTCGTGCGATTCGTGGGTATCCGAAACGTATCCAGTCCTACAGCGAGGCCCGAAGTATCCGAGGGGTTGGGGATAAGACAGCCTTGAAGGTTCGTCTATTCCGTTGTCTCGTGTTTGAAATATAATGTTGATTTTGCACTGAGATCATGGAAATTCTTCAAACGGGGGATCTCCGGCGCATCAATTATGAAAAGACGGATGATGTTGAGGTCACTAGGCTGTTTCAAGGAATCTACGGTGTTGGTGGGTGTGACGTTGCTCAGTACCTCCTTCGTTAACGCAGCAAGTTTTGTTGAAGGCCAGTCAACTGCGTTCAAGTGGTATTCCGCAGGCTGCCGTACCTTGGAGGATCTCCGCAACCAGAAAGGAGGAGTGCGCTTGAACCCAGCTCAGTTGATCGGACTACGATATTACGACGGTATTGATCCCGCAACTCAATCCTCCTATGTTCTTGAGGCTGATAAGCCCTTGGCCTGGACTCAGACATCAACAGCCGTATGCCTCGTAATGAAGCAAAGGCTATTTTTGACCTCATTAAACCAATAGGTACGTACTCATGTGAAGCCCGTCAGGGCCACGACTAAAACCTACCCCCTAGCGTTGTCAATCGATTCCAAGCTCTTTGTGGAAATTATGGGGAGCTACAGGAGGTATGGCTCGAAGGTATTCTACCGGGTGTTCAAAGTTATATGGGGTAACAGGGGAAAAGCTGACTGCGGTGACATCGACATTCTAATTACGCGTCCGACCGATGACAACCGGACACATTCAGGCATGGAAATTAGGTGATCTCCACACCCTTCACACTGACGAGCCACAGGAATCTTGGCCCGGCTCCTGCCTGCTCTTCACAGTGCAGGAATTGTCACAGAAGACCTTGCAATACCCGAAGACTTAACAGACCTAGAGTGTGTTTATCGTGGTCTCTGTCGCCTCCCACAACCGGGATCCCAGCGACGCCGGATCGATTTCTTGGCAGTGCCTTGGGAAAGCCGGGGTGCCGCCTTGCTTTATTATACAGTACGTTCATATCTAGCCTATACCGCGGACTTTCATTGAGCCAAAACGTTTAGGGGGATGATATTGTAAGAAGTACTTTCAGTTCGTCTAACCTCACTCTCGCTAAGCCAGTCTTTGAGTTCAATCGCGCCATGAGGTTAAAGGCGAACAAGATGGGATATTCATTGAACCAGCGGGGATTATTTAGCGGGATCGTGCGTGATCCCAAGGATTCTCGAATCAAGCTCAATGAAGGTCTGCGTTCAATGTTCTATACCTCTCTGCTTGCGGACTCAGCTGTTGATTAGGAACCATCGTGGCATCCGAAACTGAAGAAGAAATCTTCCGCATCCTTAATGTCCCCTGGCAGGAACCACATGAACGTGTCCGAGGATGAAGGTCTTATTTCCCATAGTTTCAATTGTCGCATGTTGAATTGTTTCTCCCCATAGTTTGAACCCCTTAGGTGGCGTTCCACTCCAAGGGCTCGAGTACACCGACACTACCGATGTTGGGCAAGAATAAAAACAGACTTGGTCATTTTAGTTATCATTCCCCTCCACCGCCTTCAGCCCGATTTCTCTATGACATATCAGCTCTAGTAGAAAGCACTAAGATTTTGGCCAGTACATTACACCGAGCTCGGCGGCCAAGGCTTGAGGGTCAGCTGAGATACATGTGCACCAGTCTAATGAGGGTTCGGGCTAGTTAATTGCTAAATTAGCAAGAAAGTACTACAACCAGAGTTTTGATGACGCGGACGTCTTTGTCGGACCCACCATCAGGACATGTGCTTGTTCATAGTCGATACAGTATGAAGCTGGCTAGATTCAGTCCCTGAAAATACTCACTACTAATCTATCGGCCGTTCTGTTCGCATGAAGGAGCAGTGCCAGCTGATATGTCCGAAAAGCTCGTCCAGGTCACGAAAACCTGAGTCGGCCGGCAAGGCAGTCACTGGTCCCAGTCTATAACTCAACATTCATTGCCGGATGGCTCATGGCCCGACGACTTCACGTCGTAAGCTTTTCCTTCGAAGCAGGCCAGGCCCGACACAGACCGAGTGATGTGCGGGCCTAAAGTTTATGTTAGCAATGCATCGGACATAAATCCAAGCGACTTGTCCTTGTATACGAGTCCAGCGGAATGACAGCGGGAGGTTTCCAGTCATGTGGCGTAGAGGTTGCTGAGATTCCGGCACCAGTCCTCTCTACTAGTAGACGTGTTTCAAACTTGAGCCCGAGGCGCTGTGTAGCTAGTTCCAAGGCATTCTTCCGAAAGACTAAGCCCGTTAGGGCTGGTCCCGGGTTCCGACTTCCTATGTACAACTTTTTCCTCTGGTCAAATTGGAAACCCCTTCTTGGTCTGCAAAGCAGGCAATGATGGCAGTCTGTGCTAAAATAGAACATTTCGGTGGAAATACTGTAACTGCGAAAGTGCCATCATTCTTTGATTATCACTCAGGCCAGGATGATATCTGAAATTTCTGGGAAGGAATATCTTTCCGAGCGTTTTCGATTTCTAGTTTTGGATTGGATTTGGGTAGTGGCGTCTTATTCTGCTTGCTCTAAGGGGCCGCAAAAGGGCAAGTAGACATTTGATGAACCATGAAAGAGGTTCACTCGACTTGTGTGGGCCCAGGCAAAATGCCGTCTCGCACTAACTTGGCGCTAATGTCTAGACAAGTCCAAATGGTTAAGTCTGACCTCTGTGTTTTGCGCAGAATTTGTAGTGCCGGATACGTTGAAATCGAACAGATGAGGCTATCTTGGATGTTCTCCGAGCAAACGCATATGTCCATTTGTCTTTTCCGAACTCAAGCGCTTGAGTTCCTCCAGAGTATAAAATCCAGAGATATCATCAGCACTCAATCGACCCTCGAACTTGAGCTACTTCCAACCTATTAAATCTCTGTGTCAGACAACATGTTCTTCTCCAAACCCATCATTGCCACCGTTGGTGCCATCTTCATGCTCGCTGGAGCAACTACTGCATTCAACGGCGATGGTACGTCTCTCAAAACATGTCCACATTAGGGGCACCGGTTGACTTTTTTGGACATTTTCACAGCCACTTATTACTACACGGGAGTGAGCATATGAATCTACGACTGACTTAAGTCCGTGACCCTGACATACTAATCAATCAATCTTGAATTGACAGTTTGGAAACTGTGGCGCATGGAGCAAGGATTCGGACTTCATAGTTGCTTTGTCCACCCAAGAGTACAACAACGGAGCTCACTGCTGGCAACACATCAAGGTTTCATGTAAGTGAACACGCATTACCAACCATGAACATTTCTTCACTCACTCTGTTGTCAAGACGGAGGCAAGACCATCGATGCCACCGTCGTTGATTCTTGCCCAGGGTGCTCTCAGTATAGTATTGACCTCTCCCCTTCCGCCTTCCAGGCACTCGCCCCCCTCAGCCAAGGCCGTATCCCCGTTACCTGGTGGTACGCTTAAGCCATTTCGTGAACAACATTGCCTGAAGCATTTTTCTTTGCACTCTGTCTTTTCTTCGGCTTCAGGATGTAATCTAGCTGTGTATTGGAGTAGTTTGCAGATTTGTTCTAGGAAGTTCATCTAAACCATCTGAGTGGATGAGAAATTGAGGGCGTGTCACTCACATGTCTTGGGGCATGAAGTAAGGGAACAATCCCATTACATCTTAGTGTCAAACCTCGTGGTTATGATTTACCAAAGGAGATTTGAAGTAAGACATTCTGACAAATGACTGGTATATATGAAGCATGAAGCGGGATCGAAGGTTGAAATTTCTCGCAAAATGCAACGAGATGTAACACGCAACACGCAAACACATCATGTCCTCTATAGGAGAGACACGGGTAAATGCTACGAGGCGTTTCAGGTTCCCTATATCTCCCTGACATATTGGGTGTCACAGAAGGCATAGTCGCCCCCGCCGAATTCCTGGCGAAATCTGGTGCGTTCAAAGGGGCACACGCAACCGCAGACCACCTACACTGCATTGGACACCTCCAGTAGACCAGGGGAATCCAGGGAGACCAGAATCCAGACTGACCACCAACGCGCATCGGAGCCTCATCCCCCCGCCGTTCCGTTTTTGTGATTTTATGTTGACCTATTTCTCCTATCTGACTCATCTACGTACACCTCCGACACATACATATTTTATCTCTAGACACCGCCCAGCCAAGGGGCGTAGCTACTAAGTAGTGGTAGTGTATGCTCGCTGCGTCTTAGCAGTAGTTTGCTTGTAGTGGTGCAGAGACTGAGGATTCAAACAAGTAAACAAACAAACAATAAAAGATGCAGCATGTGGGTAAATGCCTTGCCTTCCAATTCTGACCATATCACATTGGCCTGGCCGTCATTCTCCTCAGTGAGCTGTTGTTCTCTTGAACCCTAGACCATTCAACGCCATTTCGCTGGCACTCTCTTCCGGGAGGCTTATTACCCCTCTTTCAGACTTTTGCGCGTTCATGCCACAGCGAAGCATGCGTGTCCGCTTATCCCGTTGGATCCTTGTTCCATTTCGAAGCCATCCTCTTCTGGAACCTGTTGATGGACCTTCTCTATCTGAGACTCCGTTTGAATACATCTGGTGGCTCTGAGCTAACAATTTCTGGTGGTCCGCCTCTTAGTAGTTTCTATACCACCCCACGTGCTGGTGTCATCCTGCTTCCCATCAGTCAAGCACATGGTCCAATGTACATGCGACCTCGGTATTTCACGAGAGGCTGCCTTTCGAACTGCTTCCGCAGTGAAAACCTGTCAAAATAGGGCTTTTTTGCTTCTGCACAGAGTGCCACTCCCTGCGCCTCTTGTTTTGACGTGTCTTGGAGCCATTCAATGGAAGACCAGCCATGTGATCTACTCCCTTATACCTGCGAGTGGGCATTTCCCCTACAACGCCCAGGGTTTCACTATCCCAGATTGTCTCAAAAGTATCACAACGAAGCTATATAGCCCATCGAATGATCTTGTCCTACACTTGTCTATACCCTCATGGCCCCTCTTGTCACCATTTCCACTCATACTACTGCCTCGAGCCCTCGTCCTCATATTCTCTACAATATCAAGGTGACAAAGGACGGAGAGGAAACTATCATTAGCCGAAGATACTCGGAAGTGGGTATCACATCAGCCACATCCCTCCACATTCGTTGACGATATTTTTTTTAGTTCGTGACCTTACATGGTAACATGCGATTGTTGGCGCTTCTCCACAATACTTATGTTGTCGGTCCCACAGAAACACTCAAAGACCCATTCGTTCTTCCACCCAAACGTCTCTTGTCCACCACTTTCATCCCTTCAGCTTGGGTTGATGATACTCTGATTGCGGAACGCAAAACTGGCTTAACGAAATACCTCAGAGCTCTTATTTCGAGCCCGGATTACTCTGGTTCTTCAGTCTTGGCCAAGTTCCTTACCCCAGACGTGGTGGGACGTTCCGGAAAATTTAACCCCGAAGATGCCCTTCCATCAACGCTGTCTCGCAAGGCTGCCATGGATCTCTTGGCTAGTGTGCAGAGCACTGGCGAGGTTGAGGCCCAAGCCACTATAATCGCTGCGGCTTATTATCCTGACTGGAGCGCTGATACCAATCCTCCCGAGAAGATCGACTTCTCCAAGTTTGACATACTCCTCTTTGGTGAGTCTCATGTAAGTTTCGCAGAGATGACTTGGAGCTGATCGAATTATAGCGTTTGCGATGCCTAATTCTTCTTCTACTTTGACTTGGGATTCTGGAAGTCAAGCAATCCTTCAACGTCTTGTCAGCGCTAAGAAGGCTAGTGGGAAGTCCACCAAAATTGTCCTCTCCGTCGGTATGTATACACTTCATGATATTGATAACGTACATCATTTGTTAACTTTCCAAGGTGGATGGGGTGGAAGTCAGTGGTTTAGCAATGCCTGTTCCAGCTCAGCAAACCGTACAAAGTTCGTCAACGCCATAGTTTCTGCCATCAATAAATATGGTCTTGACGGTAAGCGTCGCATTATGGTAATTGTCTAACTTGTTAATGAGAATAGGTATTGATATTGATTGGGAATATCCCAACTCCACTGGAGCGGGGAATCCTCACTCTCCTAATGATGCGGCGAACTTGTTGAGTCTCTTCAAGTCTCTCCGCAGCGCCCTTCGTACGTATTTACTTGTACGATCCTCGATTGTCTTGCTTATATTTTCCTCAGCTAGTCCTAAGATTATCTCCGCCGCTGTTCCGCATCTTCCCTGGTTGGGCTCCAATGGTCAGCCCTTGACTGACGTCTCTGCCTATGCCACAGTCATGGACTACGTCAACATCATGTACGTTTCTCCCACGGAGCCCCGTATACCATTCTGAGACTTTTGCATAGGAATTACGACGTCTGGGGTGCTTCTGCTACTCCTGGCCCTAATGCACCTCTTGGTGAGTCTGCTTGCGTGTGAATTTAATTCTATATTTATGCATATCACAGGCAATCTCTGCGGAACTTCCAAGCAACCTCAAGCTAGTGCCCAAGCTGCACTTGCCCAATGGAAGAAAGCTGGATTCCCCGCTAGCAAACAACTTCTCGGGCTCCCACTCTATGGCTATGTGTCCCAAAGTACCAAGACGGTTCTCACCGGTAGTCTCATGCCCTCCTCTGATATGTTACTCCTCGTCAAGTCCGAAACACCGGCCACCGAAGGCAGCGAACCAGACGTCAACTTCCTTAATGGAGCTCACGCGAGAACTAGGTTGGCTCCTGTCGAAGAGGAAGTGGAGGGAGGGGCACAAGCAGCTGATAAAGTGGCCACGACTCAGACTGCGAACTTGCAGAATTGGTGGGGGCAGCAGATTCCATTCAATCAAATCGTCAAGTCTGGTGCACTTGTCAAGAAGTCGGACGGCAGTTATGGAGAGGGTGGTGGGTTTACTATGGGTACGTGTCAATTACCTTTCAACCAGAGGGTAGCTCCAGTGTTCATGCGTCTGGCATCCATAGGGTGGGACGACTGCAGTGATACTCCTGTAAGTCCTAATCGCTTAATGCTTCTGCGACCGTACGATACTCACACAATATAGTATCTCTTCAACACCAGCCAGCAAACTGTGGTGACCTATGATGGTAAGCACTTTCCCTTAGATGACAAACATCGTGTGATCGATAACAATACCCTATTTTCAGATACATGGTCGTTGGCGGATAAGGCCAAATTTGCAAAGTCTAGCGGAATGGCAGGCTGCTTCACATGGTCACTTGATCAGGTTTGTTCTAGTGACTTGTCGTGCTTTGAGTCATCAGTACCAACATGCGGTTCCTCACAGGATGATGGGTTGACCCTCCAGAATGTCATCCGGAAGAATTTGGGCAAGTAAGCGGCTGTACATCAGTGTCACTTATTTTCAGGATACCCTTGGTTCATCCGATTGGTTTTGGAGTTTAGTACGTTCAGTTACGACTTTTCACGACGTCACGAGATTTATTAGTAGACATGTATGTAGTCCGTACTCATATCTGTATTATAGTCCCTATATGCGTATTCCCATGTTATATCCCTCAATAAACAGAGCTTCCTTCTATGCACTTTGGTAGCCGATGTGAAGCACAAGACAAGCGAGTGTGAGCGGGCGCGGAATCTTCGGCGTAGAAGCGTCATTTGTGTGTTTTTTCGGATTTTGAGGGGGCGAATCAAGCGAATGCGTACTGATAACGAAACAAACAAAAAACCATTTTGTAAGTCACTTCGTTCACTTTTTTTGTTACATGCGTGGCAACACGACGTATAATTCCTCCAAACACTCCAAATCCGTCAAAACTCTTTCACACTTACAAATTGAAGATCCAAGCCCCACTTCCAGTAGCAGTGAATACCAAATGGTTCCTAGCTGCATCCAAACTCACTCCTGTATCCAGCACTTGCGTGATACCTTGCGAAGATCCGGTAGCGGGTAAACCGAGTTGACTAAGGGTGAGAGTGACGGGTGAATCGTTCATGTTAGTGCCGAGGGCGAGTGTTTGGGAACCAACGGTCCAAAGACCAAAGTCGACGCGGTCGATGGTGATTTGTTTGAAAGTAGCGTTCGGGCTGAGGATGAAGGGGTTCATCTTGGGCATTGAGAGCGCGAGTGTTGAAGCTGACGACTTGATGTCGTCGGTCGTGGGGTCGTCCCAGGATACGACGCCTGTTGGTGACCAATGGGTTGACATTCTAGGTTACGTACGGGGCCAGAAAGAATGAGGATACGTACCGAGTCCTCCGTGGTTGATACCGAGGACACTTTCGACAACGAATTCTTTGCCAGTGGGGTAACGCTTGTAAGAGTCAGGACTTCAATCATGGGCCGAGCAACGGCGACTGTACCTTCCAGTAACTGGAATAGATGGCAAGTTCGTGAGTTATCAAAAAAGAGGGGAAGCCTGATGCACTGACGTTTCGTTACCGAAGCCTTGTGGAACAGTCCAAACAGCCTTAGTCCTCTCCCAGCCATTGATAAAGAGGCGATCTCTGAACTCGTCCATACGATTTGAGATATCCTCGAAAGTGCCCTGGCAATTATCGCAACTGAAACCAAACATCTATCTTACGTTTTGTGCAGGTGAGGGAAAGATACGCGTACCCGCAGTCTCCATAGTCTCTGGTACAAGGTGTACCCCAAACGGTTGAGAAAGTAACGTTGTTCCCAATCATATACGCATCTTGCATCACAATATCACATCCACTAGTATATGCACTAGTTCACCCCCCTCAGATATGCACGTCGAGGAAGAAACTGCTGGCGCAACTCACGTGAACTGGTAATCCTGGCAATTCAACACCAAGGAGACGGGATGGTACCCAGCACCACCAACACCATCACCACCATCCAACGACGTGATCAAGTTCGAGGATGTGAGTGTCGCGTCTAGGGGGTCGGAAGTACCGTCAGGTTCGTCTGCAGTATACCATAAAAGCAGATTGGGGCGCGACTTGATGTGGTTCACTTGAGTTGTAACGGAGGCAGAGTCCATGTATGAGCTATAATCTTGGTTGTAAACGCCGTGAGCAAGGGGGCTGTTAGTTTGCTCACTTTCGCATGTCGTACATCAAGTATATACCAGCTTCTTGCATTCTGTCGAGTACAATGTCAAGAGCGGTCATGTTGCTAAAGTTCGGGACTGGATGGATCTGTGCAGTTGTTCATTGAGTGGAACAGCTTGATAACAATGATGGGCGATACATACGACCGTGAATCTGACGATGCCCTATTTGAGTCTGCAGATTTATCGCGACCAAGTGTTTTGCAACTCACCCTTGTTGTGCTAATGTGGCAGGAATTGAAAAATCCTTAGCCAAATAACTGTCAAACTGGGTATAAAACCCGATCGGGAAAACAGGTGCAAAATCCCCTCCCTTCCCATTGGCAGGTCTCGCAAGCAAGGCGCCAGTCCTTTGATCCATCTTTGTGACCGACCCAATGCCGGCAGGCGGATCAGGCAAATACGTCAGCAATCCCGACGCCTTGAACGTTTGTCCGGAGAGCGTGGCTGAACAAGTCATGTTGTACGCGGCGGTCCTGGGCTGAAGGGAGGAAAGCGAGAACGGTAATGCTTGCTTGGTACTGTTCAGAGGGACACTACCGCTAGCGATAGTGTTTCCATTGATAGAGACGGTGACTTGCAGGTTGGGTGTGGACCCAGAAGGGATGGTGACGGGAACTGCATTGGAGATTTTGCTGAAAGTGACGGGAGTGTCAATGAGAATGGAGACTGCCGTGGGATCGGTGGTTCCGTTGGCGTCTGCTGGGAGGTAAGGGCGGATGGCCTGAGCACAGCGTAAGGCGAGGAGGGGTTGGCTCGATGTCTCTGGGACTGGGAATTCACCACCTGTTGTTATGTGATTAGATACGTAGTATAGTTGGGTCTTAGAACCTTGTTGACTGACCAGGCTCGACAGGCGGTGTGCTTTGCATGTAATGCTTTCCGCACCTTTATCGTAATTGTGAGCACGTGGTGTCTATGCACGGGGTTGGAGACGTACCATGTCTGTGCGAGGGATTCACCAGACAACGCGGCCAGGAGAACGAGACCTTGGAAGACCTTGGACCGAAGCATTGTCAACACAGCGGCCGTGGATGCGGTGCTTAAGACCCCGTTTCCATGACTTGTTTATAAGAGGTTGTGAAGCAGGTGGTCCGTGAGATTGGAAGATAGTCGGAGGGCAATCAATCAAAAAATGTCCCTCAGGTCATCAATCGCTTGTTATAAATAAATAACATATGTAAATCTGAATTACAACACAAAATGGGTGAGAAGCTGTGGGAGTTTTGTATTTTGAAGGCTGGTTGGAGGCATGGATAGTATGAAGAACATCCAATGCTGCGAGAAATGGGTTGTACGCATTGGTGAGTCCCAGAGAAACAATAGCCTGATGAGTCGCCAGTCGTTGTCACCTGACGGTCTCCACAAGCTTTCGAAGGAGGGGAGCATATGTCCGTACTGCCAAGTATTTTTGGGACGTCTTGTATGGCCCAGGGTTTGTGTGCTATTTCTGGTTGAAAATAGTTCCCGTTCACAGAAAAGACCCCACGAGTATATGTTCAACTCGCTGAAGAGTGTCCACCGACGCCAGGTACGGATAACAGGCAAACCATCTCATTCGCTTCGCTATCTGAGCCTTATAGTACATCTTGGAAACCATGCAGATACTCAAACGCTCGTGCATGACACTTCCAACCCGGGTTTCCGGGTCTATGTTGATCCCTGAATATCGCCCCCAGCCGTAGAACGATTGAGTCAGCAGAAGGATGAGCACTCCAATCGAGTATGGGGAAAGTTCTATTGAAACAAAGGGGGACGCGAGAAGCAGGCGGAGGAAAAGGATATCATTGTGGAACCTGAAAGACTTCCAGCCATGTCACTGGGTCCCTCAAATTCAAACATCCATCTCAGGCGTTTGGGAATAACGCATTCATTGAGCCTGGTGAGGAAACTGGCTTCGCTTCGTTTCGGATAAAGCCCGGCAGCAAAGCTGCCTGACATAACCTCTCATGGGATACGAGTCCAAGCCAAGGTCGTTGTGATCCCCGACGAACCAAATTTCTGCATCCTATTGCTCCCAAACCTCCAATTCTCTGGTGCAAGCGCAAGGCGATGTCGTTAAACATTGAGCAATGGCCCATTCGATCGCAGGTGTAACTGGTTTTTCACGGGTGTTTGCTTTTCAAACTATAGATATTCAGGATCAACTGTGTGGTATCGTAACCCTGGCTATGGCTCAGAGAGTGCATAGAGTTTTTATGGGGATGCAGAACGGACATGATGAACGATGAAGACATTTGATCTCGCGCCGAACAGAAACAAGAGTCGTACGGGCCTACACAAACCGTCGAGGCTAATCTGGCAGAAACATCGTGTCTCAATGTCCTGGGGGCTGTCAAAACCATGTCTGAGCCAAAGTCTAACGGGGTCCCGTTTTCCCGGTTCACGAGCCGCCGCTTGAAAGTGACTGTAGTGGAGGTGCTTGACATGACAGAAACGACAAAGTTTTGGTTGGCTTCTGACGAGGTAGTCTTTGGCAATCTTCTGTATTATTGTGAGTGGTGCGGTATTTGCCGGATCATGAAATCCAGTCTACGCTCAGGCTTTCAGGTGTTTATTAGTTCAAACAACATTAAGATGTTCGCTTGACTTGCCGGAACTCTGGGGTGTGAAGGTTGAGGAACAAGCAACTGGGAAAATGTGAGTATCAGCATCAACCCTCCGGTCCTCTGAGGCAAAGCAACGAGAGGGATGGGGATGCGCATGGACGTGGACGAATCAGCTATCTAGGTGAGCAATACATCAGTGAGTCATATCCCTACCAACTTCCTTTGATGCCATGTATTCATCTTATCAACTTTAGTGACCAACTCGCTAGCCGCGCGGACTGTTCGACCACGTCCATATACTCGCAAGCACATCCAAAGCCTACATTTGCCTGTTTATCGAAGGCAACTGACCTCTGTCTAGTGATTCATTGCCATTAGATCTGTCACTGGGAACAAGCACCCAAACCCGCTTCTCCTCCCGCTCCCTTCACCTCTTGCACTCTCGCCCGTGGATATTATTGCTGATAGGTTGACTATTGCACTCGAGACATGGGATTTTGTGCTCAGCGAGGTGTTCACACCTACCTATGCATCACCGTCATCAGAAGATGAGCGCTTTAGGACAACGGAGTGGGTTCATTGGTGAAAATGCAACGGCGGTTCTACAGTTGAGGACAACCAAACATGACAACTCGGGTATTAGTTGATGGTGCGTTTCCTGGACCAAATTTCGGCTGGGGATAGGCAAAAGGATGCATTCATTGAAAAATTACACAACTTTTTATGGTGGCCAAATTTTATTGGGATTTCAACGGTACATGAGAGGGACTACGTGTTAACGTTAGGCTTTGGCTGAATGAATAGGCGCCACAAGTCCCCCAAATAAATGTGTCACGGCTCCAAGCTGCCTTAGCTACTGGCTTCTTAAGCAACTCTGATCATTTTGTCATCAACAACTTGTAGATGTATTCCATCAATTAAGACAAAGAGGCTGGTGAGTGTGACACTCTTCGGGATGCTTTAGAGAGGAACATAATTTGTTTTTCGATGTTGAAATATAATAAGACAATGACTAGCGCCATATAGCGTCTCCGGAGCTGAATTCGCTTCCAGGGTTCTTGACCCCCCCCCCCGGTGCCACCCAGGCACACGCTTAACCGTGCTCAGAAACATACCCTGGCTTCTTGCCCCTAAACAACCCCACCAGAGTTCTATGGCTAAACGGACCCGCTGGCACTGGAAAATCTGCAATCATTCAGACAATGGCAGAAATCATGTCTTCTGGGGGAGGCTGGATGCGACCCTTTTCTTCTCTGGGCTCTACAACCACAATGACTCTGACTCCTCACGCGTCTTCACTGCTGTCACGTATCTGACTGTCAAGATTGAGCCTTACAGGCAGAACTTAAAAGATGATTATGGACTGTGACCCGCGGACGTTGGAGAAGGGGATGAGGGAACAGTTTGAAACTTCCATGGTTGAGCCGTTTGCGAGGTAGAAGATTGGATGCCAGCAAGGTGCTTGGGTCGATCTTTCTTGATGGACTTGATGAATGCCATGGTGGCACCATGTATGTTATGATCCTTGAGCTCATCGACAATTTTATCCTGACGCTCCTCTTGTCTGGGTCATCTCCAGCCGACACGACCTTCATGTTCCGGTCATCCGAAGCCTTTCTCAGCCGCACTGGGAGTACTATGTTTCCATCGACTCGGCTGAAGTTTCTGGGGATGTCGAACACTTTTTACGTGGCAAATTCGAAGAGACTCGAGGGAAGTACTGGGACTCGATACCACTGGATGACCGAGTATCAGCTCTGCAAAATTGCCAGCTTTGCATCAGGGCTATTGTCTTAGCATCAGCAACAATGACGAGTTTCATTGAAGATGAAAATATCGGCAATCCTATCTCCCAGCTCGACCTTGTCCTTGATCTCGCCACTGCGAATCCACAGCGAGACCCACTGTGCACTTTTTTTCGGGGGCGCGAGACGACCACGGATAAACGGTTTATGCCGCTCTCACATATCAGAAGCGATCAGTTTTTGGATGAGGTGCTTGATGGAAGCCTGGCGGAATTTCAACGTCTACGAGGCTCTTGTGATCAATTATTCTTGTCGGATGGGATGCCCAGAGACAGTGCACATTTGCTCAGAAAGGCAAGCCTGCGGCCTTGAGGCGCTGTCCTTTCCACTTGTCTATGGGTGCTAGCAGTACGATATATCTATTGATTAGCAAAGGCGATTGGATAGGTGATGTCAACTGTATGTGGGGGAATGCCGTATCGTACTGGCGTCGTGCCAATTCATGTTATTAGGGATGTGGTGAATTCACGTTCATAGAGATCCGCATTTTGTATGTAGTACTCGATTACCAGCCCAATGATCAGTATTCCGAGCTCCAAAGCGAATACCAAGCTCGGGCAATGATAATCCCCAAACCCACCTCCAAACAACCCCCCTCTTAATTCATCACCGCCTCTACGTCCATACCACATTCTATCCAAGATGCAAAAACGTCCTCATTGTCGGTGAGCACGAAAACGTGAGGTTCCCCTTACTCGTCCAAAATGAACTACGATAGATCCCTTCGTCTCCCGCACCTCTGTCTCTCAAACACACAACATAAGATCTTTAATCCGCACTCCGACACATGCATCTGATCGAATACATACCCGATACGAAACCCCTCCCTCAAAACCTCACCCATATCAGAATTCACACAAACGTTCGAAGGTCAGGACGTAGCTATTTTTGTGCGGGGGCGAAGGGGGGGGGACGAAGAAGGTGTATTATGAATCTGCTGTGAAAGTGTTTGATGCGATCGAGGTTGCGTGGGGATAAACCGAGGTTGTTTATTTCGTCTGTTGATGTGATATTAGATATCCAGACTCATTATGTGCGTTGTCAAGTTTATGTCTGGTCATTCAATTTGAAGATTTGACATTGGGCCAACAAGATTGAGATTTCGGATTTCGACGAGGGGTTGGGGACGTATGTGAAGTGGAAGTATGGAGCGGATAAGGATTTGGTTAAGAGGACGTCGAGGTTTGAGAGATGAGCCTGGGATTGGTGAAAGCGTGTGTTGGGAGGACGCAGTTTACTCATGGAATTTCTATGAGTGGGTTTTCTTACCGTTGCTTTGGCGAATATTCAAGGTTTCCGACGTCGCAAATGCACTAGCGTTATTGGTTGACAGGGAAGATGCAGTTGATCGTGGGAGGGGATACACCAATCGAGGAGTGGGTTGGAAGCATTTATCAAGGGTTTTTCTTGGTTGATGTGCGGTCTATTGTGAAGAGTCGGTGGCGTTATGTGTGAAGGTAAAGGTTGATGTACCTGTAGTAAACATGTACGAAATGAACAACGTACTGCGGAAACTAGCTTGAACCCTGGCAATGCCATTCGCGGGTTCGGTGTTTGTTGTTGAAGACATGCAAGTTGGACACCGAGTTTGTCGTGAGGCTTTTTAATATCGACCATGAACTGAAATTGCGCTTCGTTCGAGGGTTTGCAATCCCTGTATTGTCACTACCAAGATATAACACGACTATACCAGCGTTTCCTTGAAACGTCAGGTATGTGAGATGCGCTCGGGTTTACGCCTGGCCCATTTTGCGCTATGTCCCTGCTTGGAGTGACATCATGACATTATCTGAACATCGATGGATGATGGCATCGATAGATGTTTGATGTTCCTGAATGACGTCGATGAAAGCCAAGTCGGGGCGGACGATACCCGTTCAGGCAAAACTGTCATTTCCTATTACCAAAGGAATCCTGCAAACTGTCTTGCGAAAATAGCCTTCATGCATCATGCCATGATGAAACTTTACCAAAAGACAAGTCTCTTGAGGTCAAGCTGTCAGATGAGGCATAATAACGTATGAACTCATGCCTCGTGGACCGGGCATGGTCAAAAGGGAGCGGAGCGGAATGAATGATGTGAGCAAGTGTCTTGTGCGGTAGTAGTGCGTTGGGGGGGCTAAAGAGATCCGTATGCACCGAGATGAGTGCCGCAGTCATTTCCGATCTGGGTTTGGACAACTACAGCTGATAAGCCGAAAATCAACGTTTATACTCGGCCGCGATAGGCTTCACAAGATGTTGCGGTACCAACGCTATTGTGTACCGTTTATGGTCGTATCGAATGGATGTCACCATTTCGGCGCCATTCAGTGAGTTACTTGGACACATCACGTATCTCCTGTTGGAGATGCGGCAGGCTACAGACCAGCATCGTCATTTGCGCAGTGAGGGGCAGATAACGGGACCCAGGGCAACGGGGACGGCACCCACGTGTGGCAAGAGTAATACTATATCGGGGATTCGAGCGAGGTAGCTGGCAAGATTTGGGCACGAGCAATCAACGTTGGTTCAATCGATCAACGCTGGTTGATCGCAGCAGTGATCTAAGACCTACAGCATGGCGGTCTATGCGGAAAGGTGCCTCGAGAGTCAACTTGGAGATTATCTTTTGGCCTGGGTAATATATGTATGTAAATGTCGTATAGTGAGAGAATAGAGTTCTGGGGGCGGGGGAGATCGCCGGAGAGCCGAGGGAGCCAACCTTGAGCTTATGTGACAAGTGAGGCATGATTTGTATGGTGGGACCCGAGAGATTGGTGTCGGAGGAGGGGTGTGGGAAAGAGGGATCCAGGGAAAGGGCGCGCCAGATGAGTGGTTGTGAAGGTTGAATCTGGACATTGGGGCAAGGAAGAGAGGAAAGGAGCAGCAGAGAGAGACTGAACAGAGCCACAGAGGCACACTCTTCCACTTCTCTCCCTATTCTCCTCCAATCCGTATTCCACAATCCAAAGCTTCTGATGGCGGCGGCGGGTCCTCTCTCTCAGAATGCACCATCGGCATCGTCTCCGCGCGACAGATTGTGAGTATCAATCCCGTCCAGTTACAGCTTGGATTCCGTCGGACAACCCGAGTCCAAGGGAATGGATCCATCCGTCCCATTCACCCAGTACTATGTCCCTCTCTCTCATATTCTCATCTCCCCCTCTCATCACTCCCTCCCTTCTCTCCATACTCTCCATGACCGTCCCTCACTTTTATGATTGCTCAATACTTACCACAAATACTCCCCATCATGCCAGGATATACGAACTGATCGTTCGTCAAGAGCCGAAACAGGCTCGTATGTGTGGTGTCGGCGGCAAAGGTAAGTAGTACCTTTTTTACCCCACAACAAAGACTTTTCGACTCATCTCAACTGTATCGTTCCCAGCTGACCGACGGCCCATCGATCCTCCCCCCATCGTCCAACTCCGTGTCATCGATCCACTTGCAAACTCTTCTGCCTCTTCTTCCTCTGCCTCTGCACCTCCTTCATCTGCTTCATCTTCACACACTCCGCCCTCTACCCCTCCTCCTCCCCACTCCAGCGCATCCACATCTTCCCACTATCCAAGCCATGAACCTGGACCCCCACCAGACCCCGCAGCCTATGCCCAGTCCTATCTCCAAAACCCATACTACTTCATGTTCGCCTCCCTTGCCAAGCCCGATGACGATGCCGAGCTTCATTGGCTCAAGGATGGCCGCACGAGGTGCACGACAGGTTCTGTTGTGTCTAGTCTCTACCACCTAAAGGATCCCCAACACAACAACGAAGGTCCGTGTTCCACATGCAGCCCGTTGACACCTCGTTCACCATGATTTCATTCCCCTCTTATCAGATGCCGGCTTTTTTGTCTTTCCCGATCTGAGCGTCCGCACGGAGGGCAGTTATCGACTGAAGCTGAGTCTCTTTGAAGTAGTCGGGTACGTCTCTTGTACATTTTTATCTGTTTCAAAAACGTACCTTTTTTCCTCGCCATATTCCCGGGTCCTTTCGCCAATCTCATCAATCACATCCCTTTTATCTCTCTCGATCCCCCCCCCCTAACCGATTGACCTAATTTCCAATTTACCTCTTTCTCTGCTCTGATTAGAAACAATGTTCGTCACTGCAAGTCCATTTACTCTGCACCCTTCTACGTCTATACCGCCAAAAAGTTTCCAGGCATGGAAGGTCTGTTGTTTTTTTTTGCCTTGATTTCTCACCCACATCTTCCATGTTCTCACGAACTCACCGTAGAATCTACGCCTCTGTCGTGTTCCCTCGCCGACCAAGGCATCAAGATCCGAATCCGCAAAGATATTCGCGTTCGCAAGCGCCCAATTCAAGCGCTCGAACATCCCCTTCCTCTTCCCCTCACCGCTCCTCATCAACAATACCCGACCAACGCCCTCCCATCCGCCGCCTCTGGTTCCTCCTTCCCCCCGGCCTCTGGATCCTCCACTTCCAGTCTCCAACAATATGATGATAGGGAGGGCGATAATGGTGATATGTCCGGGAAAAATAAACGAAGTCGAACGGAAGAGTATACTGGTGTAGTGGGTATGAATGTGAATATGGGTGCTGGTGGGAGTATGAATATGAATATGGGTGGTCTTGGGATGGGAATAGGTATGGACGGTACTTCGGGTGCACCGGGTCCGCACCAACACCAACACCCCCATTATCAACATTCCTATCCTCAACAGCAACAGCAGTGGCCGCCGCCACCACCACCTCAGTCGACGGGGCAGGGTCAACCTCCACAGACGATCCCACCTCCACCAGGTGCAGTTGTTACTCCTTCTGCCGGTGGCCCGAATGCTGGTACTACAGGACCGATCATCCCTCAAGAAAATCCTCCCGGGGTTGTTGCTATGGGTGGGAACGCTCCTGCTGGGATGGTGATCAGTGGACCGTCGGGGTATGATGGAAGAAGTGGAGGATATCAACCGCAACCGTATGATCCTGCTTCTACACCTGCCAGTGCGGGTCCACCACAACCCCAGGCACCTCCACCTGGTGGTCCACCACCTCCTTATCCCACGTCTCCGTCTACTCAGCAGCCACAACAACATATTCCCCCGCCACCGCAACAACAGCCTGTGTATCATGGAATGCAACCACAGCCGCCACCGCATCATCATCATCATCAGCAGCAGCAGCAAATGATCCCTCCTCCCCCTCAAGCACCTCCACCACCTCAAGCTCATCATCATCCGTACTCCCATCCTCCCCCTCCAAGTGTTCAATATTCAAATCCTGGATCCGCTGGTGCTTCGGCTGCTGCAGCGGGAGGTTACTCGCACCCGCCTCCTGCGTCTGTTGGTCCTCCACATTATGCACCGCCTTATACTGGTTCTGCGAGTTCGGGTAGTGGTGCCGGTGGACAGATGAATGTGGATCAGCAGTGGAGTACTGGTGGTGGTGGACCTACGCATGCGCCACAAGCTCAGGCGACGACGCAGGTTCCATCGGGGTATGAAGGGTATTATTCGCAGCAGGCTCAGCAACCCCAGTCTCAGCATCAGCAGGCGCAATATGGTCCTGGTCCTGGTCCTGGTCCTGTGCCACAGCAGAGATATGATTATGCGACGTATCCGCCTCCTCAAGCGCAACAACCGCAAGGGTATGGAGGGTATTATGATCAACACCAGCAGCAACATCAGCAACAACAGTATGGAGGGTATTCGTATCAGCAGCAACCGCAGCAGTATCATGCGTATGCTCAACAGGGGCAAGTATCTTCTGCGCAACCGCAGAGCCAATATGAGTATGCGCATCATCAACAAGGAGGAGGAGGATTGCCACCTCCACCTGGGCCACCCCCACCACAACATCCTCAACACCCACAACAGACTACGTACCCACACCATCACCCACACCAACATTCTCAGCATACGTACCAACAACACCCTTCGCATCCGCAACCACCCCCTGGGCATGGACCGCCGATGATGCAACAACATCAACAGGTTTATGCTCAACATTCTGGTCCGCCGCCTGGTGTGTCTGGTGGTACTACTACTACTACTGCTACTGCTACTGCTACTACTGCTACTACCGCTGGTCCGCCGCCCAGCGGGATCCCTCCTCCGCCTGGTGCTACGTTTCTTGCTGCTGGTGGTACTGCTAATTCTACGTCTGCTTCTTCGGCGGCTGGGTCACCTACGACTCGAGGACCACCACCACCACCACCACCACCGGCAGCGGCAGCGGCGGCGGCTAGTGCGATGTATCAGCCTGCGCAAGGTCCACCGCCTTATGCGTATAGTCAGTATACTACTACTGCTGCTGGTGCTGGTGCTGCTAGTCCTTCGCAGCAGCAGCAGCCTTCTCATGCGGCACCGGCTTCGTCTGGATCGTCCCAGGGTCCGCCGTCGACTGGGTATGGGACTCCGAGTACGAGTTCGAGTCCGGAGTGGGGTGGGTATGCGGCACCGCATCATCATCCACATCATTCGCATCATCATTCACATCCACAACACCATCATCCACATCATCAGTCAACACAACACCAGCAGCAGCAGCAGTGGGGAAGTGAGGGGTATGCGCATTCGTCTTCGTCGAGTCCGAGGATTACTGTGCAGCACCACCAGCATCAGCACCACCAGCACCACCAGCAGCATCACCAGCAGCAGCATCAGCAACATACGAATGGTGTTGGGGATAGAATTCAACTTGCGCCGTTGAGACATCATTCGGCGTCTGCTATGTCTGTTACGTCGAGTACGGCTGCTAGTCCTGTTTTGTCTTCTGCGCATCATGGGTCTTCTCCTGATGGGTGAGTTGTTTCCAAAAAAAAAAAAGTTTTTTTAAATTTTTGTAAATTGATCTGATTTTTCGGTGGTGGTGTAGACATACTAATACTGCTTCGTATCCTGTGATTCAGTTGAGAAGTCCAGGGAGGGATGGAGGAACGAAGATGTTACCGCCACCTCCACCTCCACCTCCACCTCCACCACCTTCTTCTTCGGCGGCGGCGGCGGCGGAATTTGGAAGGGAGAGGGATCGGAGGGGTGCGGGTGGGGGTGGGGGTAGTCATAGTTTGACGATGGAGCAGAGGGTGGTTGGGAAGAAGAATCCGTTGAGTATTGGGAGTATAATTTCGACTTCGAATGAGAGGTAGTAGTAGTGGGTTGGTTTTTTTTTGTGTGTGTGTGTGGACTTAAGTTATCGTTCTTCCCTTGTTTTTGCTTTTTTGCTTTTTTGAATATGTATTTACATGCTTTTTTTTGCAACTATTTGCTTACTTGACTTGCGCAGTTTAGCTTTGAATGAATGTTTTTTTTTGTGTGTGTGAATGTGGTAGATGGTGTGGGTGTGGGTGTCTTTTTTTTAAGATCCGGGTTGAGATGGTAGAGCATCATAGATCTTGGTGTGTTTACTTGTTTCGATCTCAACATTCCCTATTTTTTCGCAGATTTTTTTTTTTTTGACTTTGGGTGTGAATTGGTCCTTCTCAGATGTCAACTGTGGCGTCTGGAATGCTGGAACATTATACCTGTGCGACGGACATCCACACGTCAAAGTCGACTTGGGATTGTTCATTGGTGGTGGTGTGTGTGTCAGTTGCAAGTCAAGTCAAGTCAAGTCAAGTCGGACAGTGCAGCTACGGGCTTGGGTTCTTTGTAGAAATTGAAGATCCGTATTTGTCGGCTCTGATATCCTGTGAGAGACTTTTTGAGTCTTTACGAGGAAAACGGGGGGGGGTATCATTCGCTGCTCAATCGGGACTTTTGGTTACCTCGTTGCGAGAGTGTAGTTTAACTTTGAGTTGTCGATTAGTTTTTTATGAGAGGTTTTGAGTGCAGTGGGGACTTGGTGAAGGGGTTATTTTGCGTTGGAGGTAGGTTGTCCGAGGTCGAAGCTGTTGTAGGGCATGTGCTTTTATGAATTTCGTTTTCGTTGAATTTGATGTTTCTTGAACACTCGGCTGCACGGAGAATTTCTACCCCATCAAATATCAAAGTTCCCCAAAGGTTAGGTATAGCCTGCACAATCGACGTTGATACCTAAGAACGTGCTGAGTTGTTATCTCTTCGCAGATCTATTGTTAACCGTTAATTTTGTCGATGACGTCAAGTTGTGCGTTGCAGATGGTAGACATAGCTCTACACATCCAGTAACAACCCAACTGACAGATACCTAGGCAATCAGAACTGCTCACTTCGCTCAGAAACCATCGTTCTGCTCGTTCCCAGACCCAGAGGCAGACAACCAACAACCCAAGATAAATGATCCAAACTTGGAAAAAAAAAAAAGAAGCGATCTCGTCGGGATTTAATGTACCGACAACCGACAACCCTCTCCCAGCTTGGATAACATCCTGCTTGTGATCGGCTCCCTATCTTGACACTATCTTGATCAGGCTCGACTTTAATAGAAAGAGTACGCGAGATTGACTCCGACAGTGACCAGTAACTTGGACTCCCGTCTCAATGGTACAGCACTTAGGGTCATCAGGAGTAAACGGACCTGAAGCGAGAAAGTCTAGAATCAAGATGAGGTGGTCATTTGGACTCCGCAGACTGGATGAGGCTGTGCAATCAAGAGACTTTACTTACCGATAGACTTGTCGTTTACTCTGCCGAAATGATGAGGTTGGATACGCTTAGTGGGGAAGCGCGGAAAGAAGCGTTGAGGACTACAACTCGATAAAGGGCGTTTCACCGATATTTCCGTTATCGGGTGTGATGATATTTCAGAGCGGTAACCATGCACTTCACATTAACTTGTATCCTCCCGAGTGACCATCAGGATATGAGGGCATCGTAGTAGAGGCATGTGTCCGATCATGAGGGATGCGATGATGGGCCTGGTGTTGGGGGCAAGATTGAAAGGACCACACAGAATAGTAAGAGGCTGATACTAGAAAAAGTCGAGCTAGGTGACAAAGTGATTCTATAAACTCGATAAGCGGCGTTTCACTGATATTTCCGTCATCGGGTGTGATAATATTTCAGAGCAGCAACGATGCTTGTATCCTCCCGAGTGACCATCAGGATATGAGGGCGTCGTAGTAGAGGCATGCGTCCGATCATGAGGGCTGCGATGATGAGCCTGGTGTTGGGGACAAGATTGAAAGGACCACAAAGGCACAGAATAGTAAGAGGCTGATACTAGAAAAAGTCGAGCTAGGTGATAAAGCGATTCTGTATTAGCATACGCAGGGGAAATAAATATAATACAACAAATCGAATTCGACGTGGTGAACTTCAAATATTTATCATTTTGCTATTAACCCAATATCTGAAAAACCTGTGAAACTCATGAGAGTGGACCCATGAAACCATAATTATGGCACCTACTCCGTCCCTGATTCCCTACAAGCTTTTCTTGAACGGGAGAATGGGTCACCGAAATACTTGACCCTCCCGTTACGTTTGATTGGAAGTGCAATCCGGTAAGCTCGAGGCTTCGCGCCTTTGTGAATTCCGAGCGGAGATGCCGACGCCCATTAATCCTGAAACCACAATTGGTCAACGAGTGCTTTCTCATCTCAAGTTTCCCCATCCGTGGGCATGCTCACATCGCTAACACCGAGTTGGCGTATACTATACGAGGTGTGAGTCCCCTGTCTAGTGTAAAATGATGAAACTGACATACGTTTTGAGGTTGAGAAGGTTGCACCAATAAAAAGTAGTACATCGGGCAACGATGCATACTGAGTAGTACAAGGAGTGGGTGCTATTGCAACAAGTCAATTTTTGACTCGGACACACCAGGATCATGTAAACAATGGCTATGATTCTGGCACGTCGGAAGGATAAGCCTAAGTCTTGCATTGTAGTAGTTGCTGCTCACGTTGTTAGAAGTCCGGAGCCAATGAAAAATACGATGATCTTGGAGAGCACCACGTTGCTGGCGAGGCGGACGCCCTTGATCCTAACCTTGCTCCTGTTCAACACCGCACACATTCCCACCGTAATCCCAATGTCGACGACACATGTGATTCCAAATGCGAAATAGAGCACCCACTAGATCCCGGATTAAGTCACGTCATATCATCTTCACTGCCTCAGGCTCACCTTTGCCCCAGGAGCAAATTGTAGCAAGAATTCCACTTTTTGCCTAGATGCCGAATCAGATCTCTGAATAAGCAGGAAACAAGGAAAAAGGCTTACAGCTCGACCAAGAATACTGAACGAGGAGGCATGTCAACATCCTTAGCTATTGAATTCACGAAGAGACAAACCAATAACGGCAGCTATCATAGTCAAAACAGTGGTCAGATAGAGGTCGATGAGTTTCTTGATTGATACATACATAGCGCCAACAATCCTCCAATCACTGTGAAAAGCTGAAAAAGGTCATGGAAAATTCCTTTAGACCAAGGGGGAATACGTACCTGCACAGTGACACTGATAATTCGTCCAATATCAACGCTCTTGCGCGTGACTGCGACCTGATAAGAAAATGTAATACAACGGATTTTAGCTTCACCCACAAAGGTATATCCGTGACAGGTAAATCCTGAATGGGCGACACAATTAATTAGGTTTGGACATGTCCTGAACAGAGGAGCTTACCCTTGAGCTAATAGCATCATGAGAACCTAGATTACAATTCGTGGCTCGTCATACTCCACGGCAGCACCGACGAGCACGGAAACTCACATGCAGATATCCAACAGCCTGTGTAACGGGAATGTCAGAGTTGGGGAATGAACGTGCGTTCAAACAGACAGACTTTGATGCTCCTGAAGTGGAACCGAGTATTGCGCACGAGGTGAAAATTGTTTCCAACGCTCAACGACGACTCTGGACGCACCATATCACTCTTGCAAACGCCACGTCATCCCCAAGGCCTCTCACTGTCCATGACCACATCATATGAATTGAAAAGGCCGAGTGAAGAGAATCAATCAAGCTAATCATTTGGTCGAACCGATTGAGCACTTAAAGCGAGGATTCAACGCACCAGATCAAGGCAACCTAGGTAGTAGATTTATTAGACTGCAAGTTCCGCTAGACTAGCGGGAACACTCACGGTTGCCTTCAGGAGCCGATCATCTTCCGGGTACATTTTGAAATATTGATAGACTTGAGATAGGGTTATACCGTAGAGACTATAGGGAACGAAGATTAATCAGTCCAAAGAGAAAACATGAATGAAGGTATGAGCGTACACACAACCGCAGACAAAGGTGAAGAAGGCGGCCCCCAGGGTCCTGCTCACCTCGTCAACGACAGGCATGGTCAGAACAAGCGTACAGAGTGAGGGAAGTGCAATCAAGCTTCCGGGGAAGCCGGTTCCTGTTCATATACTAATCCAGTATGTCGTTGATAATTGGCAAGATGCATGTTCCTTGCTGCTCGCCCAACATTTGTCATTCGTGAGATCGATGAATAAAAGTAGACATCGAGGCTAGAACGGCTGCCGTCTCATCAGCTGACAACGGACACCGTTGCGGCAAATCGCGTGCATAAATAACTTGTTCTCGCCCTCCCCGTTCTGATGAGGTGCACCTCGCTGGCTGATAATGAAGGTTGTTGACATTTGCCCAGAAGTCCCAGTACCTCGTTGGTCCGAACCTGTCGATGATTTCTTCGTTGGATAATAAGAAAATCGTTAACAACGGACGAGAACATGTTTCTGTAACCGGCTCACATGAGTCCTTGCAATGGTGGCGGTCGGCTAAAAATCATCTAGCGCCTCCAGGTTTTTCCGAAGACCGATACAGGACAAACTTGCGGCAAGGACAATTCAGCGGTTGGTGCCCTATCATCACAGCTTGAAGTAATCGGCGGTAGTGGTTTGGGACTATGTCCCACCGGAGCAACAAACAGATGTAGATTTCCCTCTCAAACCGTGTCGATTAAATGTCCTAATGAGATGTTTCGGAGTCCGTGAGTGGAGAATCAAGACTTCTGGCAAGCCCATCATTCTCCAGTGATCGCAATGGAGTCCCGTATAAACACCAGTCTCGTTGTTCATGGCAAAACTGTTATTCAGGTGTCCGAATACCCAGGTTCATTGATAATAAATGTGAATGGAAGTGACAGCTTCTATCAGCCTAAAGCCGACGAAATTTGCCGGGTCTGCTAATAGGTCGTTCCTCTGTATCGGCCATCCGCTTTTAGCCCAGTAGTACTTGTTCAAGCACATCAACTTCTTAACAACCTCCAGCCAACTTTCGATTCGGCTGGAATCCGCGATCAATTTTCCAGTCCCAATTCAAGGTCTAGTTATGGCCATTGCCCGATTAATTAAGACACGGGGGCACCACTGAGTGTGAATGCTGATAAGCCAGTTCTCCGGCCGCGGTTTTGGAACTCACAGCCTCTCCCCACACCATGTGGTCATACTTCTATTTTAACATCTCGGAAGCCTAGCGCTTTGCATAATTAATGGAAATATCCTTCGGCTATCATTCGTCCGGTTATTATGTGAGTAGACCATATTCTGAAAGACCTGAGATGATACTACATACATCCTTGCTATCATTGATGGTGTAATTGAAGGCTTTTTGAGTTGCGACAATCTACTCCTTTATATATTCCACCCATGGCCGTTAAATTCTGCCACGACTTTAATGGATGTTCCGGTTACCGAATCAACACTTGTATCCGTATCCCTCCAGAACCGGGGTTCTTTGATAGCCCGATCAAAGATATCGGTCTGAAAACCTGTCCTCCCGAGACCCGGGTTATGTATTACGAGAAAGTCTCTCGCACTGCGCTTCAGAGGCGAGACTTTGAATATACGAGAAGTCAAATGAATTGAGATCAGCGTGAGGATCTGAAAGGTGTTGCTGACTGTATGGTTGTCGATCAGTTTGGTTGTTGCATGCTATGCCCTCCTTTCGACGTCCCTCACATTACCACATACCTGCTCATAACTCCTGTGCGTACAGCGCAGTTGACGGAACTTGAACTTGGCTTTTATTTGTATGGATCTGCGGCTGTCAAAAAGATATTTAGAACTCCGTGGGTTAAGCATCAGAATTTGGGCGATTGCAGTGGCCAAAAATCGTTCATACTCTCACACACATGGCTATAGTGTGACGTCTCCCTTTTATAAGTAATGAAAGAGTTAAGGAAATAGGCAAAATGTGTATTTTCCTACACAGGAAGCTCATTTGAGCAAACCTTTAAGAACCATTATGAAGGAGTGTGCTGTGCTGCTTAGCTGATTAATGTGATGCTCGTTTTGCAGCGGTGCACCATTCCATCAACTGGTGGAATCTTCTCAGAAGAGCAGTGCTCGAGCGCTCATTGCCATTCCCTACACTGCATGACACAACATCGTCTTGTGATCAGCTTCTGTCGGGCTCAAGGATGGATGGTTCCATTCTGTTCCCTTACGAAAGCAAGGACCGTGAGTGGACAATCGAGGTTCCCGTCAAGATATGAAAGTCCATAGTTGGCAGTGACAACAATTATAAATCTGTCAATGCTGGGCGGTCAATGACCACCCCTCCCCTCATTCCATATCCCTCTCTATTGCTTCAATAGTTGAGTCCAACAAATCATGGAATCCAGACACGGTGGAGATACCTTGGCCGCGCCTTTTGTAGGGTTTGTCGTTGGCGCAGTGTATGTATATCCTCACACAGTCGATATCATGACTAGCCAAACCGCTCACGTTGTACAGGCTTTTTGGTATAACGATCCTTCAGTCATTCCGATACTTCCTGCATTGTCACCAAGACAATTTGTTCCGCAAACTCAAGGTATATGTTCAGTACCTTCCAGCACCCACCAAGTCGCTTATACGGTGATAACAACAGGTCGCTGCTGTCTGGTGTGCTCTGAATTATTTTCTCAGCGTTGAATCGACCCTCCTCAACCTCCTTATGTAGCATGCTCGATCTTCTTCACTTCGTGTTCGCTTCGGACGTGACGTACACATTCCTCATCTCAAACTTTGGGGTTGCAGAAGCGTCAGCAAAGAACATCTGGTTCGTTACAATCCTCATTCTCTTACTCATCACCATTGAAAGCGGGTCTTCATCCAGGAGCTTTAAGGTAATAAGGGCACCATTCAAGCTAGAGGTTCTGCTAACAAATCCATTTGCTTCAGGCGCTGGGAACGACAGAGGCAAGCCGCCTGTCTTCTCCTCAGTTCTTCTTTGATTGACCGATATCGCCGATGCTTATCAGACCGCACTCATCATCCTCGTGCAATTGTGAGTTCACACGCCCTGTGGATGCGACTAGGGCTAAAAAGTCAATTGGTTGATGATCACAAACAAGCATCTATCTCGAACAGATATACATCAGTATGTGTCATTGTTCTTTCATAGGTTCTACGGATCTGATCTCAACTTCATGATGAACAGTCTCTAATGTACCCGCACTGACTGGGAATGGGTTTTCAAGATTGGTCAAGGTGAGGGTGAACTCCTCACGACTCGGGCAAATGCTCATCAATTTCATCGGTACGTTGTAGATCGTAATATATTTCGTTGCAGTATCTGCAATCAGTGAGTATCCTTATTGGCGATTCGGGTTACTAGTTTAGATGGGAAATTTATGCATTGATTGTTATAGGTGTCGGGGCAGGTATGAATGGACGTCCTTGTTATCTGTTTCCGAGGATTAACTATGCATACCCTGGCTAGTAATCTGCTATCAATTGTAAGTGAGCGTGATATGGTTCCAGTCCAGGGTCAAGCTGAAGTAGGATCACAGACAGAAGCTTAAAGTCATCCTAAGCTTGGATAGGGAGTCGGAAGTGCGCTCCAAGGTTTACTTGCCCTTTCCGGGCATCACTAACTGTTTGATTTAGTGGGGGGTCTACCTTGGCTTTGGCTCAACAGCAGTTCTTGACACCCTCATCGCTGCCATGATGTGCTTCGTGTTATACAAGAACAAGATTGATGTTGGAGTCAACTATATCACCCAGCGGAGTGATAGGGTAATATCAAATGTGATTGTGTATGTTCTGGCTAGCGGGCTTATAACAAGGTTAGTGGTAATATTTGTACGGGGGTAGTGCTCTTACTCACCCTTCCGTGCAGCTTTGCCTCAATTTTGGTCATTATTCTGGTGTGTTTCAAATATTCTGTGGTTTCTTGATATGCTAATCCTCCACCAAGTATATAGCACGCCCCAACTCACTTTTCTATATCAGTGTGATGTTCTCAGTACCGAGATGTAAGTATTGTGCTGTTTCTTCCAGGCTTCTGGGTATCTGATACCTCTCATAGTATATGCTAACTCGGTCCTCGCTATGTGAGCCAACTTTGCATCCCAAATTTATAGAAACTCACGTAACACATTAGGCTCAACAATCGGAGACAACTCAATGCCGACCTCATGGCCAGTATAGATCTCAAGCCCATGAGTGAGATTGTCTTCAGTAGGGTAACTCCAACGCCATCCATACGGGCACGGAGCCGGGGGCATGCCACAAACATCGATACGTGTGTTACGAGGAGACCCCTGACCTCTCCTTCGGATACCGAGCCCGATTATATTGCCGAAGCGCAAAATCAGAACCTCAATGCTCGGAGAGACATAGACCCCTATTCACCATACTACAGTCCCTTGGAAGCGAGGAAGCAGATGGGCATGTTTCTACAGGCGCAGGAACCTGAAGATATGAGTGGAAAGAGTTGGATTGGGTTTTGGAAAGGTTTGCATTGGATCGTCTTTTAGGTAGTGGTGATCTTACTGACATCCTGTTCCAGCTCAGCGGCGGGCATGGTTTGGCTGGCCTGTTGATAGACGGTCCTCTCTGTAGGCTGCCACCCGTTCTTTCTTTTTTGGTATTTCATTCGTCTGTGTAATTGAACATCATCGGCTGTGTGTAACAAAGTCTAATTTTCACTGAGACCCGTATGTTATCAAGGCAATCGGATTTCTGACCCCCCGCCACGGACACCTTTGTTGTCGTTGCTCCAAACCATATCTTTCCCCCTTCCGACGTCTCCATACTGCAATCATCCACATGTAACGGGTGGTACGCCTCGCCCATTTTGTGAAGTGGAATGCCACTTCACGTGTTTAGGTGTGGGGGGGGGGACCTGGTATTGTCGCATTGACTCCTGTGCGATATGTGTGACGTCATCTATCTTCGAGCCCGAGATTGGAACTACATTCGCCTCTGTCTTAACCCATAGTAGTTGGTGGAAGGTCCAAAACATGAATTACGACAGAATATGGGTCATGAGAGAGATGCGAAAAAAATGGTATTAGAAAATCAATTAAAATTCTGATTAAAATTTATTTCGCCATAATAGCCACCCACAACATTGAAAACAAGTAGTTACGAATGTTCTAATTCCCATAATTAACGAAATAATCGCCCATCCGTGTCTCTACCAAGTTAGCCATCCCCTCTAAGTGAAGTTCACGATTAAAAGCAAGCAATAATTGTTCCAGCTTGCGAGAAAATGGATCGGATATTGTTGCGAGGTAATTACTCACGAGAGTGAAAGCCTGAAAAAGTTCTTTGCCACTTCAATGTGCCGTCCCCTCTGCCAATGCCCTTGTTGATCTCCTGTATCCTGCATCCTGCGTGATTCCATCTTTTTGTTCCATCATCAATTCCGTGTAGGACCAGACTTAGTAGGGGGCATATTAGATGTGAAGTCTTTACAGAATGATGGTTCAAGTTCTGAGCTTCCTTCCAGGTTACGATGACGAAACACCCAAATGTTACTATCCTAACGTACTATAGTACTATTTATGGTAGTGGGTGCTATGGGGTTTCGAGCCGAATGGCTATGGGTTATGGGGTATCAGGGAGTTATGGGTTGTTGCTTACAGATCCCTGCGAACGAACTTTGTCACATGGAAATCCTATGGGTTATTACAGAGTGTGGGTTACGACAGGTATGGATCAAGATAGAGGCGACAGTAATTGGAACGCGTCATATCAATCATCAAAACTCCTTCCACCGTATTCCTCTGACACCCATCGAGACACTGACAGACTTGTGATCAATTGTATTCGGATGTTACATACTGACTCCTCATTCCATCCCTGATATGCTCTACTTCCTCGCCCGCTGTTCAGCTTCGCGCTGGAATTCTGCTAACTGTTTCTCAAGTGCGTCCACTTTTCTCTGTGCTTCTTCCTTCTGTCGCCTTTCCTCTTCCCTCTGTCGCCTTTCCTCATTTGCCCTTCTCTCCGCATCTTCCCTCTGTCGCCTTTCCTCATTTGCCCTTCTCTCCGCCGCTTCCGCCTGTCGCCTTGGTTCCTCAATACGCCTGAGTTGCTTGATTCGCTCTTGGTTGAGCTACATTTAGTTCCGAATTAGTTCCAATGTGATGGGTGCGGAAAAATGAGAAAAAAAGAAAAAAAAGGGAGAGGGAGAGGGAGAGGGAGAGGGAGAGGGAGAGGGAGAGGGAGAGGGAGAGGGAGAGGGAGAGGGAGAGGGAGAGGGAGAGGGAGAGGGAGAGGGAGAGGGA